>JAMKCH010005257.1:0-34522 GCA_023653785.1 Ophioderma brevispina | reverse complement strand
CGTTCGGGGAAAACAGCTCGAGAAATTCTGTCCAGGGTAAGGACGTAAACGGGCGGGTACCCGGGTACCCGGGAATGTAACGCCCATTGGAAAGCATCAGATTTTTCAAACAGAAATTGACTAATTGTGACGCACAAATCTTTCGGACTTCTTTGAGGTCTTGACAGAAACTACACTAGATGACTCGCCCACGACTGATGAAATTCACTGCTCTGCGCACATTACACCACTTAACGAAAGTGGGGCAGTATATTGCCTAGATTCGCTTCAGCGGATCCATTGTTTAGCACAGTTGAAGTTGAACATTGATCAAAGCTAGGAGACATAGCAATTCCTGGGGGGGGGGGGGGGAACTGGAGAATGCTCTAGAGTTCTAGCCAGGGTCTCGCTTAGGCCGTTTTTCAATGAAAATGCACCCAAGATCTGCTCGTCTGCCTCACACAAGTTTGCAAACGGGAGGTCAGTAATTGCATTATCATCACTAGAGTCCCCGGTGTGTGAGGCCCTTACCAAAAAATTTGCCAAGCATGGGTACCGGTTAAGGGTTAACACTTTGAGATGGAAACAGAGCATGAAGAACAAACATGAAAATTGCTAGATTGGTCCGAGTTGGGTGGGCTGCATAACTCTGTCCAGCCCGAAGTACGAAATAATAATGAGGGTATATACATTGTTCTTCATGTTGCACGTAGTAAAAGCCACAAGCCGCACTGCATCTGAAAGGGCGTACTGGGTACACATGCGCGTTGTTACTTATTACTCGGATTGGACAAACAATAACACACAGTCAGACACTGGGCTGCCATACATGATTCCCTTCCAAGTATTTGTTCGTGGATGAATTCAGAGGCTACTTATGAACAAAAAATTGAACTCTAAAACTTTCCGACATGCACAACAGGTGTTACTTTATAGGGTATTGGGTCCAGTTAAAGTGGTTATCAGTTTCCCATCCCTTTTGATTTCATTTAGAGGCAAGTATCATTTTCATCTTATTCTATCTTTTCCCCACCTTCATTATTGTATAATAAATGTCTATTTTGGCAATCAAAGATTAGAATTTGCACAGTTTAAAATACTCAAAGGCACACGCATATAAGGCTCCATATAAAAAGATGTGCGCGTGGTTAGTAGGATAAATGAATTTGATCATCGTTCAAGTTAGATCTTTTGCAAAGATGGCTTAAATTAGCTAAAAATATTTCAAAGGCAGATAATAAATATTTTCCAAATCTTCAATTTTCGATGTAGCTTAAACTTTGGGGACATGAGCGCGGCAGAGTATGTGGTATTTGTCAATATTTCAAATGAATTTTCGATATCATTTCAAGGTTAGATCTTTTGCATAGATGGTAAATTTGCTAAAAATATTTCAAAGGCAGAATAATGAAATATATTCCAAAATCTTAAATTTTTGGAAGTAGCTTAAACTTCGGCGACACCGAGCGGGCGTGCCAACAGGAACCTAATAATAGACTTTTGATACACCTTATGAATAGCCAATTTTAAAAGGGACAATTTTAAAATTGTACGTAAAAGATCATTTTTAAAAAAATTGACGTACAGGTCGTTTACAGTTTACTGATGGAGCACTGTTCGCGCTCTCACCGGGCACTTCATCGCCGACGTTACGGTTGTAATTACACATGGCTTTGACGGATACGTGTAATGTTGTCAGCATAAGTCCAGGATTGTTGCATGGAATTCCAGATCCAGAATGTACACCAACTCTGATGTTAGAGGTTCCTCCCATAGGGCGGAGTATTGTGAATATCATACTCTGTCACATCTCAAGGTCACGGTTGCAATCTAGTACTAGAAGATGATGTTGATTCATATTCAGTAGATTGAGTGGTCAGATGGAACTGAAAAATAAAAAAAATTAAAAGTCGACAGAGAAGAAAAAAACCCAATCACTAACGTGTTTATGGAAAATGTACTTTAATAGTTTTAATTGGTTTACTGAACTTAATGATTGATGTGCAAAGATAAAACAGTTTTCAACAATAAACAAAAATATGTAGTAACACACAAACACACACAATGCACGAACCACACTGCACACGCGCACAGCACACAAACAAACATACCAAATTAAGATGAATATTCAAAAACAATTAGGTTTTATCCCAAATCATCTAATGGAAGCCTGAGGGGTTTCCTTTCCACAATGTTGGTATGAAACATATGCATTTCACTTACTGATAGAGTGAATGCCCCAAATTACCATAATACACCCCTAAAAAAGAAATGGTCAGACAGGACCCAGGCTCACACCCTGTCGACTTAGCTCTTCCTTAATCAGTTTGGGCTCAAGCCCACACGGACGAGCATACCTACATGCTGTGGGGCGGGGCCTGGAAGTGGGAAGCCAACGTGGAAAGGAATAAGGCTTCAGTAGATGAATTTATAAAACATTAAATGTGTTTTTGAATAAATCATTACACGGAAATGATTTCTTTTACACCAATTGACTGAAGTATATGCATTAACCCCCGTTGCATGAATATTTTCAATCAAACACCAGAGTGACTCACTCAGCGGAGGTGGAGCATGAATATTCGAGCAGGCAACAAAGGCAGCCAAAGGCAGACCACACTAAACATAAAGAGACACATAAGGTTAAGGGCCTAAAGCATTAACATAAAAATCGGGGCCATAAACGTCACCTGGACCAACGGAATACTCCGGGGCGAGCGCACAGCTCGGCCACCGGATAGGAGACTTTATGTATCGTGAAGTTGAGTTTTCGTGTTGTTTCTGCAAGAGCGCCCTCGCAACGTTCTCTTGGAGGAGATTGTAGTTTCTGTAGTACACTGAAGAAAGAAAAACAGTCAGCACGGGACGCCCGGAGTTTGAACAAGATTTCTGAAAAAACAGGGAGTTTCAGGCAATACATGTGTAATAGGTTTTTTACCTAAATTGATGGACCAGCCTCACCCATCAGGTAATGTTTTGCCCCTCCTATGATTTTCGGCCACCCTCCTATGATTGTACCCTGGCGCCGCCCCTGTCGCAGCTATGGCACTGAGCAAAACGGAGTAATTATACACCTACATGATGGGACCAACTGATAAGACGACGCGCCGTATATAGTACAGCGGCCAGGTCAGCCCCATTCACCAAGTTGAATAAATCCTGACCACAAAACAAGCACATTACGAAGGTCTTGTGGACACGTAAGAAGAGGACCTCCATTGATGTGACATTTTCACAACTATCATTTGCTCGCGCAGCCTTTGATAAGGCCCGATGGTATCATAAATTTGAAATACACGTCCACCAGTTCTCGAACCGCTAAATCACCCTGGGGGAGCGGGTTTACAAATTATTAAATAATCAGCCTGCAAATAACCCCCCTAACCCAAAAATCCCCTTAAACCCCAACCAAACCCATTAAAACCAGTGCAACCACATTAAACCAAAAACAAGCCCCTAAGCCCAGACAACCCCCTTAAACCCGCAACAACCCCTTTAAACACGGACAACACACCTTAAACCCAACAATCCCCCAAGCCCAGACAAACACATTAAACGCGGACAAACATGTGCAACGTCCGCGCAATGATACGCACATGCGCGCATGCGCGTGCATGTGTGCACGACTGGCATGCATACGGTATTATGTGACCACAAAAACCCTAACCAAACACCCCCTTGAAACCCAAAAATCCCCTTAAAACCCCAACAACCCCCTTAAACCTGAACAACCCCCCCTTAACTCGTCACACCCACCTTAAACCACACAAGACCTAAGCCCAGACACCCCCCCCCCCTTAAACCTGGACAACCCCTTTATAAACCCAGACCACCCACTTAAACACCCAACATCCCCCTTAAGTCAACCAACCACCCTTAAACCCGGACAACCCCTTTAAACCAGACCACGCCCCTAAACCCCAACATCCCCTTAAACCCACAACCCCCTTAAAGCTGACACCCCCTTAAACTCGGACAACCCCCCCTTAACCTGACCACCCCCCTTAAACTCGTTGCAACCCACCTTAAACCACAACAGCCCCCTTAAGCCCAGACCAACCCCACCTTAACCCGGACAACGCCCTTTAAACCCGGACAACCACCTTAAACCACAACCCCACAATCCACCTTTTAAGTCCAGACACAACCCCCCTTACACCCGTACACCCCTTTTAAACCCAGACACCCCCCTTAAACCCAACATGCCCCCTTAAACCCAACAACCCCCTTAAAAAAAAAAAACCCCCTTAAAACCCGGACAACCCCCCCTTAACCCCCCCGGACAACCCCTTTAAAACCTAATCCAGCGCAAAGACATAATTCCCCACCCCTCCCTCATTTCATCAAAATCTGACGTATGGATCTTCAGATATTTTGTTCCCAGTTTTTTTTGGGTGAAAATACCCCCAATTTAGCCCATATATGCATATTAGCTATTTAATAGCATATCCTGCGCACAAAGCCTAATCAGCGCGAAGTACAAACACGATTCCCACACCTCCACCAAGTTTTCATCAATCATCAAAATCGTAACTTCTGGATCTTCAGATATTTGTGTTCACAGCTTTTTGGGTAAAATCCACCCCAAATTACTCCCCATTAATTATGCAAATTAGGTACCTAAAGTGCATATGCAAGCCATAAATCTAATCAGTGAAGGCTGGCAGTCCATCCCACCCCCACGTTACATTCCCATAACCCTTATGGGTCTCATGTTATCCGCGTTCACAAGATTGTGTTGGAAAATACCCCCAATTACTCATTAATTAATGCAAATTAGGTTACTAATTAGCAGAGCCACGCCAAATCTAATCCTATGGAAGGGCATGGAGTCCGATCCCACCCACCAAGTTACAATCAACATAACCCTTAATGGTCTCAGTTATCGCGTTCACACCCTTGACGATAGCATAATCCCCCTTCTGCTTTTCAGCCAGGGTAGATAAAACGTGGTGGTGTTGGGGGAGGGGGGCGGGTGAATTCATATTCTGCGCCCACCTCCTTCACTGCATTTATTCCATTGAGGCTGCCAAATTCAAAAAGGGGTGGCCTAACAAGTAAAATATGCTACCACTACCACCTCCTTTTTTGCGGTGTTGCCAGGTATGTAGTCTTTTTACGAGAAGGATGGTTATGGATTAGGCTTAGCCAGTGAAATTTTGTTAATTGTTAAGGCCCAAACAAAAATCAGTATTTGGTTCCATAGGTGGTCCAAACCTAAAAGTAAAAGCACTTTTATTTTTAATTTAAAAAAAAATGGAAAAGGTTCCTCCCCCCAAATGCGCCCATTGGCTCATGGCAAGTCAAGACAGTTGCAAATCATACTTGATTTGTCCAATTATTAGTTTTTAATAAAAACAAAAATATTGGATTTGGATCACTTAGATTAAATTTAACTTCTTCATCTCTTTTCGCATTTTTACCTGAAAAGGCCAATTTCCTCGTAAATAAAACAAACCAATCAGTAAAATGGCTCAAATTAATGCCAGTGGTCCTACTACTGGTCAAAAAAAACAAACTTGAATCACTCTCGACGCACTACTCCATCAACCACTGGCTCCACACTCATCCCCCCAACCAGGGCTGTAAAAATGCAAATTCCCGGGAATATGATCACAAATCCCTCCAAGATTTCAAAATCTCCCTTTAATTCTTATGTATTTTCTTCTTTATTTTAAGGTCAAAAAATTTCCCTCCAAATGTCATTTCCCGGGAATGACATTCCCAATTCCCCACTTTTTCCATGCATGTCACCCAACCCATTGGAGCCTGTATCCATCATAACCTGACTACCCCCACCCTCAACCAACAAACCACCACCCATGGAATACTGACTTTGTCCTTGTCAACCACTGATGTCAGTACTCATCAACAAGGAGCAGCAAAGAACACTACAGACTAACTAATATAGGATTTAAAAACTAATTTTTGCACAATTTATGCTATAAGGTGGATATATCAGGGATTACAACAGTAAAGTAGATGACATTGAGGATTAGGACGGCTGTGTATGCCCTGCCAGGGACGATTAATAACAATTATTTACAGTACACATTACCTGCGTTTTTACTTACTTACAATTTGAAGAAAAATGAAATTTTACACCAATGGTACTCCTCCCATATTTCAATTTCCAGAAATTGTAGAGTAAAACTACAATCTCTATTGACCTGATATATGGTCAAGTTATTAACCTGACTATTTTATGAAGCTAAATTGCATAGGCCATTTCCCCTACCTTCAACCACGATTCATGAAAGTATGATTCACTGAGCTTCCAAAACGAGTACTTTAAAATTTTTTTGTTAAGTACAGGATCTCCTGCAAACTTTTTTTTCCAATTTTGATTTTCGGCTTTCTTAATAAACCTATACCGGGGGGGGGGGGAGGGGGGGGGGGGGGGGGCTGATTTCAGGCCCAAACATGGGGTCTCCCGCAACTAGTTTTTCATCAAATTTAAGAAAATAAGCTGCGATCCTCTCAATTTACAAAGCTACTTATTTGAGGAGTGTGGAAGAAAATTTGGTAGAAAAATGGCTTGGACAATGTATGGTCTTCTGGACATGAATGGTCCTAAAATATGGGGGTCACTGGAACTGAAAAAAAGCCTGAAAAGAGGGTCTTATAGGCGGTACATAACCAACTTTACTTCCTCCCATGTGAGAACCCCCCCCCCCCCCTCCCTCAACTCTGTAACATTTATTGTTTTAATTATAACATTTCAAAAAAGGTAAACTTTTATTTTTATGTACACATTTTTTACCATTAACATTGTAATTTCCAACTTTACACACACACAAACGACAACGCACACATGCAAACACCCACACAAATGCACACATACACAACAGTTTACATAAAATATGAAGGGCCATTCAAGGAAAAAAGAATCATTTTTTAGGTTGTCATACAAAGAAAATTTTTCTAAATTTTAAAGAGGCACATACTCCCTGTGTGACAAAATCATATGTATTGCACTACCACTCTTCCTATACCATGTAAATTACTAGGTTGTTGCTATAATGAAAGAACTGCAATGGCCAGGGTCCTGACCCTGCAAGGCCATTCTATGCCAAAACCACATCCGGATCCAGGCCAAACAATAGCACAGGTCGTGTCTATTACTTACACTGAACATTACTGACCTTGAATGTCCAAAAAAAAAAACTGTTCCCTGTTTCTTGGTAAGAGGACCCTACTAACTTCTGCAAAGAGTCGCCAGACAACTTCAGTGAACCAAGAGTATGACCCGCCATTGCGCTCAGTATGTGATTAAAGTACTAAAGTGCTTAAGTTAAACATGAATCATTTAGACCTCTGATGACTTTTGACCCTGGATGATTATTTCTTATTGTTTTGCGCCATCTTCAAGCAGAAACACAAAAAGGAAATATGAATTTGAAAACTCTGGGTATTGCATATGGTGTCCATAGGAAAAGAAAGCCTCTAGTATTGGCTATTCAGGCCTAGATAGATTTTTTTTATCCACCCCTGCTTAACGCAGAGGGGGGTATTGGCGAAGGTGCCATTTTGTATGTGTATGTATTTCTGTTTGGTTCGGTTTTCGTTTTTTTTTTTTTTAAACTTTTAAGTTAGCCTTCAAATTATATGGATGATGTCAAAGGTGCTGGACTAAGTCAGAGGTCATCTGAGGTCCATGTTCCAGACTTTGCCATCTTGCCATGGTACGCAAGGTTACCTTGTAGTTTTTTATTACTTTACATGATCTGATGACTTACACCTTTGCTTCAAATTGCTTGTTACAAAAATGCGAAACGAGTGGTTATTTTTTTAGATTATTTTTTTATTTGTAAATCAATCGATAATATCATAAGCATTTGTAATTTTTACAGTACATAAGAGAAAATTATAATTTATGTAAATGGCAATTGAGATACATTTTACCTGAGATGAGTATCATCCAAATTCATGGTTCTATCCAACATGGAATATGCAACCTCAGCATGTGATGACTGCCGAGCACAACACCCCTACCTATCATCCAAACTTGAATGCAATCCAGATACGTTCCATATCATCATTGGTATCCCTGAGAGTGAGCTCAACCTCTCACACAATCCAACCACTAGGTCTTGCAGGAGCGGTTTAGAAATTGGTCACTCTTTTTTTGCACTGCATGTTTTCATGGATAACACCAGATTCTCCTATGCCAGCTGCACCTGACTACTCTCAGTTGACTCCTTGCCTTAGCCTCATCAGGATCCTCCTGAACCTTGCTGTGAAAATCCCAGGTCCCCACAAGATCATTTCTAATTCTCTGTAGGCATATGGAATGCCCTTCCTGCTCATGGTAGCATCAAACCAGGACTTGCAGAATCTCAAACGGGAGGTTAATCGCTATCTTGGCACCAATCCATCAGCATTACTATTAGATACCTGCTGTTAATGTCTATAATTAGCCTTGACCATAAAAATAATAATAACAGTGTACGGTGGGATTTATTTACACTTGATGTGCACTGGACATCTACAAGACTAATTTTTATCACGAAAATTTTGATTTTTTTTTCAACTTTGCCAAGCTTGTTTTCAAAGAAACTGCCCTATTTATTTATTTGATTACATTAATACACTTTTCAACTCACCATTTTAATCATTAGGGTTTAAGGGTGACCAGAATTGATCTTAATTGAGGTTAAAATAGCAAAACTCAGTCAAATTGATAAATTAATGGACAGTTTCACAGAAAAAGCTTGTCGTTGATAAGCCTACCCACCAGTGTATGGAGAATCATATCTATCACATAATTACACTCCTGACAGGTCCAAGACTGCGGATAGCTCAACAATCCATTGGAAATAATTAAGTGCTTATTTATTTCTGCCCTATGGACATATATATAATTTTCCCTTTTCTGTGGAACGTCATTGATAACTGGCTGCGGTTGACTCATCACAGCTAATGGTCAGGAAGTTGGTAATTGAGTGTTTCAATTATTTAATCATTTACATTGACAGTCATATTTCAAGTGAAACACTTTGAAAGCAGCCTTAATTATTCTCATAATATTTGTAAGCCTATAGTGATCACATGTCATTTATGCAAGGCCTTTTAGTCATCGTAGAAGGCTTTCAAGCCGTCAAGTTTTAACCCTCTGCAATCTGTATGCAGCCATCAGGACATGTATGGGGCAATGCTGGAACTCTTCAACAAGTGGACTTTTTTTTGTAAAATTGGACCTAACCCCCTAAAATGGTCCCCTTTTTGATCTTTTGAGATCTCACCACCAAAGGTGTGAGTTTTTGGGGTTCAAGGTTTCTCTAAATATTTGAAACCTTTTTACTAAAAACAAAAAAATCCTGCAAATATTCAGAGTTGAAAAATGTTTAAATTTTTTTAGAAGGCTTTCCATGGAGGCCCATATAATTATGGAAGAGGCACTCACCCCTGCCTCGGTCCAGCTCAGTAGACATCTAACCCAGGATAGCGGGTCTACTTTCTACATTGGCAAAGATGATTCTCAGCTTTATAACCATTCCAAGGGGATAATTTTTGCTAGAAAGTTTTACATTATTTGTAACAACAAAGTTTCACATTTTTGGGACAATTCAACTTGTCCTGTCTTCTATGATGGGTTTGAATCTCAGCATAAATCATTTAAAGAGACAGCCATTTCAAGTTTTTGTGTTTCTTCAATCACTTATGATCAATGTGATAAAAATCACATCCCCCGTGACAAGCTGAAAATGGATTTTTCATGTAATAAAGGAGTGTTTGTTTATCTGTATATTGTCCTACCGAGTTTTTTTCTGTCATGTACACACAGAAAATTCAAGCAGGCTTCATATAACCTATATTAGCTATACTTTGTCACATCCTGAACTAGTGGAACTCATATAGCTTTCACGCAGTCCTAAACGTGCAAATCGCAGTAAGCCGCAGCTGTATCAAATGAGCATACAAAGTCGGTTGTGCAATAAGCATGCCCAAAGCTTCGCAAAAGCCATGACGTCACTCTTTAGTTTCAGGCCGGACAAAGTATCCACCATTATAACCGAATTTCTGCAATGGATCATGTTAGCACTCGCTTTGCAGCAATACTTATGGCATGGCCTGCAACAATAGAGGTGCTGCAATATCATCTAAGCTGCAGTTCTTAAATCAATAGAGGGTTCTATTGAGAGACATCACTGACCCAGACATTACATGAACAGTATCATTTATCTGACACATAAAATCCAAGTAAACCATTCAATCCCAGTACCAAAAACCGGTATAAACTTTTTTTCATGTGTTTGGTATTACCCAACTCTCTGCAAACTTCATGTGCTGTACATAAACCATGCAAACTTTACAATGCTCTACTACACAAATCTCAATCAAGCTTTCATAATGCTATACATCAAACTACACAAGCTTTACCCCAGTACACAAACCTATAAAAGCTTTGTGTAGTACACAAACTCATCCGCCTTTTACATGCTATGTCAAAACCATGCAAGCTTAATGCTCTATACAACAACATCCAGCTTGTACGTGCTATGAACTCATGCAACCTTCATGTTTCAGTGCTATACACACCCTTATGAAAACAGCTTCACACTCACACAAAACCCATGCAAGATTAACTTGTTGTGCAAAAGTGTCAGTTTCATGTGGTTTGTACACAAAACCCATGCAAGCTTTCTATATGCGGCACAAAAAAAATAATGTAAGCTTTATGCAGTGTACACAAAACCCACCAGGCACTGTGTGCTGTACACAAAACTCATGTAAGCTTTACTTACTGTACACAAAACCCTTATGTATTCTTCATATGATGTACACTTAACTCAAATAAACTTCTTGCACTTTGCACAAAACTCATGTGAGCTTCACATGCCTTGCACAAAACCCTGGGAAGCTTAATGTGTTGTACACAAAACCCAAGAAAGCATCATCTTCTGTAGATAAAACCCATGCAAGCACTTACACACTGCACACAAAACTTGTGTAAAGTATGGTACACACAAAATCATGCAAGTCTTGTGTGCTGTAGATATACGGTAACTTCAAAAGTAAACTTCATGTGCTTCATAGAAAACCTATGCAAGCTATATTCTATACACAAAACCAAAGTTTCATGCACTTCATGTGATAAACAAACCACTGGAGAATTCAAGTGACATATTATTGAGCATATTGAACTATCAACTATACTTTGTTCGAGCTCATGTTTGAGGGTGACGTCACTGCGCTTGTTAGTTTTCAAGAATTGCAGCATTTATGCAGGCGAATAAAGGCGGCACAACTGAAACGCTAAAGCGAAAGCACAGTCCCGTTGTAACAACTTGAGAACGAACAGAGTATAAAACTATAGGGGTTATCAATTTTATCTGAAGAAACAAATTGCCTATATCTCAAAACTCTCTATATCATATAGGCCTACCACAATTTGCAATCCCATCAAGCAAGATTAGTCAAAAGTCAGTCCAAGTCCAAATCAAAATTAACATTTTTAAACTTACTACTAGTTAAAACATTGTTTTATTATAGTAAAATAAAATCATGTTTATACAATACTTGGATGAAAAGTTATTCACCTTTATGACGTCAAGAAAAATAGTGGTGCATTTTAAACTATAGCTTCATACAAGAATTCCTGATATATGATTCATTTAGCCTAATTGCTTGCATCGTCACTTGTTAAATAATTTCAATAGAGCCACTGAGCTGGTATATAGTATACTCATCTACCAAGGACACAGTTCAATGAATTGTCCATGTACCTATATTAACATTAGCTGACTTGTGTGTTCTGGGAATCAAACATCATCCTCAACACCATGGGAGTGCATTTTCTAAATACAAAGAATGGAAGTTCCTGAACTTTGCCAAAGGAATTGAGACTTCTGTGTCTCATAGCAAGTATACCTCTAATTCATCATTATCATGGTTGGCTTCCAGAGATCAGATTGGGTCATAAAAATAACCTTGTTCTTTTCACTGCATTCATTCATGCATGCTCAGCAAGCATGCGTGACAGCAAAACAAACCTACATGTTTTGGCCATGCAAGTAACTGCAGCTTTAACTTGCTCACATTTCAATTTTTTCGTGATTTTTACAAAAATGTCAAAATTATGCATACTCATGACCATATTCGGAGCCAGCATGAAAAATGCATTCATATGAGTCCAAACAAGCCTAGTCTTAGGTCAGTGGTTTTTGAGATGGCTGCAGGTCATTGGATAGCCATCTCAAAAGCCACCTACTTAGGTGTTATAGCAATAATAAGCATACAGAATCTGCTAAATGCATGCACTCCTAACCCACAGCTGTTTGAAAGTCTCAATTCTAATATGATAAAATCAGAATAAAACAAAAATAACAGCGCCACACTTTTGACAACTAATACAGATTAATTATACCACTGACTTCATCCTGTGTAAATTTTGCGAAAATTCATTGCAGGCAAATAGGATTTTTCTTAAAAATCTAATTTAACAAGTCTCTCTATGGAAAATGGACATATAGAGGGTGCTATAACAAACAATTCTTGACCTTTGTAGGCCTATATGGCAAGATTCCTGCAATGGATATTTCTGATTTTTGCAGAGGTAATAGCTCTTGCATGCCCCCACTTATATCAGTTGTCAAAAGTGTGTTGCCACTGCTTAAAATGGCTCTAAAAATAAAAGAGACATTTGCGTGGGGTTAAACAGCTGTGAACCCACCTTACCTCAGTTCACTCTAGTCATCATTCTTCCTATCCACTGTTGGTATTGGTTTTGTAGTTACGACACAGTTCCTGTAGAGAGCTGACGAAGAATAAAAATATTCTAATTAATTATCATAATCGTTGAAAAAAGAAAATTTTTAGGAAATGATTTTCTTTATAATGTAGTCAATCAGGAACCATGAAGGGGATGAATCCCCAATGCAGGCTTAAAGAGACATGAGGAGATTTCCAGAAAGAAGCGCCCCCAATTTTTTTTCGAACCCAGGTTTTTTGCATATTTGGAATGCTTTCCAATGTATTAGATCACACCTGAAGTGAATAAGCCAAATACGCCGTCTTTATGTAATAAGATGATGATTTAGTACTTTCCGTCGTGCACGACAGAAAGTCAAAGCACGGTGTTCTATGGGGAAAATTACGATAATCAGGCAAGTTCAAAACAAGGTTTGCGGTTTTCTTTTGTACTTGTATGTCCAACAAACCTTCGAAACGTTCTTGGAAGGTGGTCTACAATTGATCCAGTGCAATCTGAGAGAAATTTGTATCCTCAAAAAAATCTCCTCCTGTCACTTTAATTTAGGAGGCGAACCACTCACTCCAGAGGGTGTATTGACTTCCAAATCCCACAATCCACCAGTTTTGTGCGATTTCACCTCAATAGGGTCATGTGATCCCCAAAAATCCTATTCTTAAGCACAAAAAACAAAAACCCCCTGATCTTTATTCTTATTTTTAGCATCAACAAGTCTTAGTACTTAGGGCAATATTAGATGATCATGAAATGTCTTGGTGGGTTCATCTGACCTGTTTTAGTAACATAGGCACAGTGCAATCTGATCGACTACATGCAAATAAACAATTTTGAACACCAATTATTATCAACTTGGCCAGTGTTCAGCATACTATTGCTAGAATTTTCACATCTCTAGCAGCTGCTACTTAACAGCTAATTTATTACCTTTTATATGTATTATCTTATTTCAATGTTTCCCTCCCCTCATTTTTAACCTTGGCCTGCAGATCAGATCACTTGACCTTTTTGCATGCTTCAGGGCTAGTGCAAAATCATTCAAATACATCGTTCCCTACAATCTTGTGTCGCCCTGCCATCACGGGTTTTGCCAATGGGAACCACATTTTGGTGATGATCGGTGAGTTCACATGGGGTAATCAGAGGTCAATCTGTTGAAACCAGCATATAAGCCTTGGGCCAGTAGTTCTTCTACCAATATGAATTTTTTTTTTCTATATAAGTAACCAAACTTTTGTAAATTTTCTTAAAATATAAACATACAAAATGCACCTCCAGACCCCTACAACAGTCTAATACAGCAAAGTAGGGAGTGACCAGTATGACGTTAATCATTAACACATTTGGGAAATGTTGTGTTATAAATTGCATGGACACAATGGGTCAAAGTTTACATAGGGGTAATCTGAGGTCAAGTTCTTCGCAAATCAATCATGAAAAGTTTACTACCTTGTAAAAACATTTTGTGCGAGAACAATGACCTTATATTGTTGCCTACATTTATACCATTTCCATTTATACCATAAACTATAACTAATCATGTGATAAATGAACCAGCTTTCTCCCATCCTTGTGATGATGCTGATCTGAATTGATGTTACCTTCACTGACTAAATACAACAAGGACATGGACTAACCCCAGAGGGTGTTTTGGTCAATCCCACAATGCCCAGTCTTGGGAAATTTCCCTCAATAGGGACCACGTTATCACGATAAAATCCTATTCTTAACACATAAAAAGTTTTTTTTTTTTTAATGCCTTACTTTAGTCCCACTAAGCAACTAGTCTTAGGAATTTTTGCATGACTTTTTTATTTTTTTCAATGTTGTTCTTAAACTTTTGGAACACTTTTTATCCCTAAGTACTGACATGTGTTGAGTACATTACAGTATCTATAGGCACATTGCTATGCCTCATGGGATTGATTCAAAACACCTCTGGACTAACCCCATATGCAGAACATCTGTTCAAATATCATGTGAGTTATATTTTAATGTCATTATTGGAGGTGAGGTCAATTCAGGCGGTGAAGGTCCGTAATCTCAGCAATTCCGGTCAACAGGGACCACTTCAAGACGGGCAACACGATTTTGCTTGAGCGCATGCAATATCAATAAAGTTGCTAAGACAGCGTGTGACTCTCAATCAGCTGTGAAGCTCCCTGCGAGTACGAGCTTCACCCGGGATCGTAACTCTTGGGGATAAAAGACATTACTTCTAAAATCAGAAGTTGACTTTGTGGCTTTATATTTTACAGAAATACTCAGTACTTACCTGGATTTGATCCAGAAACAAAGCTTTTTAAAAGGTACAGTTACAACCCCAGCTGCTAACCTAGAACTCACTCATTCTCAGACTTTTTACAGAAAAACCCATTCATCTCTAACTTGGAATTGAACATTTTTTGACTATCTTTAGTTCTTGATGAATATTTTAATTTCTACTCAAATTTAATTATATTTCGAAATCTCTGAGCCAGCCTTAAATATAAAGCCGTTTCAGAATGAGAATAAGGTATTATTTTGATGATTTAGTTTATGCGAATGATTGACAGTGACGATTTTCCTTTAATTGATGGCAGCAATAATAATAAAATTGGCAACAGGGCAACAAGCGCAGGTGAGCGACCTTTCGGGTAGGAGTCTGGCGCTTTATAAATGTCCATTATTATGTTGGGCAACGGTGTAGAAGTATTATAGTCCGGATTACTCATAGTCCGGGTACAATGGTCAAAATAAGCACCAATTCCGTTTGATCTCACGCAATATTAGTTTCATCACGCTTTATTCCGTTAATTATCGTCTATGGAGCCCGGACTGTGGTTCCTGGTGGACTATATCTGCTTTCAACACCGTTTACTCTCTCTTGTCGAAGAATATCCAAAAAGGCTGTTCTGATTTAACTCAAAATTTTGTAATCTATGTTTTGGTGATCAATGCGATTCCATGAGGGAGAAACCAAGCAATATCTTGTTACGCCATGTGATGTCAAACTTGACCAACATACCCCCTCGGCATGTGCTTTATTCCGTTCACGAGCTTTATTCCGTCAGGAGTTAGGTGGTCATGACGTCACAGGTGACTAAACAGACATTCCCTAAACCTAAAAATCGACCATGACATGCTCGGTTCCCCACCTTTCTCTTAGCTTATTCTTTGCCTTTGAGTTTCTGAAATTATGGGTGTTGTGACTGCTATGATGCAATGACTGAACTATCCAACTGCTTGCAATGCATGGCATTAGTCCACAGCAGTTCAGTCCGAGGTTGCTGCGATAAGATATTCCACGTTTATATGGCAACCATAAAGGCCATAACGTATTGCTGCAACGCTTTGCGAGAAAGTATCAACGCGTTGCGACATTTCGGCAACGCGTGGCGACGTCGCCGAATCAAAATCATGATTTTTTCTTCTGTGACGTTTTCAAAAAATAGACCCCAACCGCGTGGCTAGATACTTTGCCACGCGTTGCAAACCTTCACGACGCGTTGCGAGCTTCACAACGCGTTGCAAGCTTCACACGCGTTGCGAAGGTCCCACAAGCCATAAGGGTCATAACGTTATTGCCGCAACGCGTTTTTGTGAGAAAGTCACACGCGTTGCGACATTTTCATCAACGCGTTGCGACATTTCGGCAACGCCGTTGCGGTGTGTCCAATCAAAATTCATGAATTTCTTTGACGTATTTCAAAATATAAATCTCACAACGCGTTGGCGACCTTTCAACAACGCTTGCAAACCTTCGCAACGCTTTGCGGCAATACGTTATGACCCTTATTGCACACTTCACAACGCTTGTGAAGGCTTGCAACGTGTGTGGAGCCGCAACGCGTTGTGAAGGGCTTGCCAAACCGCGTTGTGGAAGGCCATAAGGGTCATAACGAATTGCCGCAACGCGTTGGTGGATCTATTTTTTGAAATACGTCACAGAAATGCATGATTTTGATTGGCCGACACCGCAACGCGTTGCCGAATGTCGCAACGCGTGCGAAATGGCGGCAACGCATGCCAAAATTCGCAACGCGTTGCTACTTTCTCACAACGCGTGGCGGCAATTACGTTATGACCCTTGTGGCTTGTGAACCTTCGCAACGCGTGGTGAAGGGTTGCAACGCGGTTGTGAAGGTCGCCACGCGTTGTGAAGGCTGTGAGTTTCCACAACGCTTGCTAGATACTTGCAACGCGTTTGGGTCGATTTTTTGAAATACGTCACAGAAATTCGTCGTTCTAATTGGCGCCGCCGCAAGGCGTTGCTACTTTCTTGCAACGCGTTGCCGAAATGTCGCAACGATTTGCCGAAATGTTCGCAACGCGTTGTTGAAATGGTCGCACGCGTTGCTGGCATACGTTATGGCCTTTATGGCTTCCATACACGTGGGGTGGGTCGTATCTGAGGCTGTGTCTGTACCAAGCTTTCGTGTATGGCAAGCCAAAAGGCATAACGTATTGCCCGCAAACGCGTTGCGAGAAAGTACAAACGCGTTGCCAAAATTCACAACGCGTTGCGATGTTGGCCATTAACAGATCAATTTCCTGTGATCGTATTTAAAAAAAATAGACCCCCACAACGCGTTGCAGTATCTAGCAACGCGTTTGGAAAACTCACAGTGCGTTGCAAGCCTTCACACGCGTTGCGAGCTTACAACGCGTGTGGCGAAGGTCCACAAGCCATAAGGGTCATACGTATTGCGCAACGCGTTGTGAGAAAGTAGCAACGCGCTGGATGGCGAAATCTGCCACGCGTTGCGCGTCGGCCAATCAAAATCGGTGATTTTCTGTGACGTATTCAAAAATAGATCCACACTGCGTTGCGGCAATACGTTATGAACCCTTATGGCTTTCACAACGCGCGGCAAGCCATCACACAAAACAAAACCCAACGCGTTTCGAGCTTCACAACGCGTTGCAACGCTTTGTGAAGGTCGCAACTCGCAAACGCGTTGTGAGATTTATATTTTGAAATATGTCACAGAAATTCATGATTGCGATTGGCCGACACCGCAACGCTTTGCTGAAATGTCGCAACGCGTTGCTGAAATGTCGTCACAGCGTTGCTGACTGTCCCAACGCTCTGTCCTGCAATGTCCGGGCATGCGTTGCCGAAATGTCTCACGCGTTGTGACTTTCTCACAACGCGTTGCGGCAATAAACCCTATGGCCTGTGGACCTTAGCAACGCGTTGTGAACTTGCAACGCTTGTGAAGTTCGCAACACGCTGTGAAGGTTTGGCAACACGTTGCACAAGTATCTAGCATGCGTTGTGGGTCTATTTTTTTAAATACTTCACAGAAATTTTATGATTTTGATTGGCCAACACCGCAACGTGTTGCTGAAATGATGCCTGCAACCGCATTGCAGAAATGGTCACAACGCGTTGGTACTTTCTCGCAACGCGTGCAGCAATACGTTATGGCCTTTATGGTTTGGCGATAGTCGTGGTGTACCAAACTTACCCTGTTTGTACAATGTTGTAATGGCGTTGCTGGTTCATCCTAGTTTGAAATATGACTAACATTGAAAGCCATAACCAAAGGCTATAGTATGAAATTTTTCAAACCACATACACAAAAAGCATTTGGGCAATTGCATTTCAAGAAACGATGACCATTCTAGTAGCCTTTGATGGTGCTGGTGATGTCTGCATAGCTGCCCACCACAGCCCCCGCTCAGTCACAGCATCACCAGTCACATCAGTACATGGACACTGGTGCCATGGCATGGTGCTGCAACATGAGCTCCCGGACAACAGCTTCACTGCACCTGCACAGCAATCCTCCTCCTGTCCAGACTGAGCCTTTAATTTCAGAATCGTTTTGTGGCTTTTATTTACGATGTTGAATTTGAATGCACATCGGGCTGCAAATGTATACAACATCATCACCGACTCGGGCTCGGTGATGGGCAAAGATATTTGGCGTTGGGTAACGGCGATGGGGTGACGAAGCTAAATATACTTGCCAGCATCTCTGTAACAAAACTCCACAAGCTACTATTAATCTCGTCCCACGCGATCAAGTACTTGCGTTCTCCTGAAGAGAGAAAGGAACGGCCATTTGAAATAAAAATCCCTAACTATTCAAATTTCAAATTTTTTTTTTTTTCTCAAAATTTCTCATCAACACAGTTTTGTTTTGTTGGATATAAAAGTTGCCCAAATTTCGTTTTCTACCTATATGCCCAAAGCTGTAGAGGTCTGTTTGGGTAGATTTAAATGAAATTGATTGAGTTTAACTTGTCAACTGAGTCGATTTTAGCGGACATTTTCGTCATTGGTCTTACACACATTTAGCAACCTCTAAATCCCAACTTTAGCAACGAAATATCACTGACCGTTTCCACCCACCCAGCCTGGTCCATTCATCAATCAAGTTACAGAATACAATTACAATGCTGTTTTAAACTTACACTGTGAAAACATACACTGTAGTTTGATTAGCTTGAAACATTATTTACATTGCAAATAATTTATGCAATCTTCGTAAAATCATTGCCATGCTAGTTCATCAGTTCCAAGAATCATTCTTGATATAATATAAAATGTCATCTTCATTAGACACTACAGGCACATTCAGATTCATTCACTTCGCTCAGTTCAGCAATCTCCTTTGAATTCCTCTTTCCAAAAAGAAAGCTGGTGATCGTTCTTTTCTATGCTGGGCCTCAGCCTTGAATGAGTTACTACCAACATCCGTGGTCGTGATAGTTTATCTGCCTTTAAAAGTCTTCTTAAAGGTGGCAAACGAGAGATGTTTGAGGCACACCCAAATATTGTGTCTATTGTGTTAATTTCAGATAGACTAGACACTCACTAATTCTTCACCTTGTATTTGGCTACCGAAATTCCTTAAAAGAGAGAAACAAAAAAGGTATTCTGATTTGGCTTATATTCAATATAAAACATAGGCTGAATTTTGTAATTTGCTCCTATACGAAATTAGAAATTTCAAAAATTTCTGTACCAAAGAAACATTTGTCAGCTTAAAATGTTTCCAGATGGGATTGTTTTTTTATTGAAGCTTTCATCAGGGGTCCAAAATCAGCACTTTCCATTTTTTAGGGACACTGGTAATGTGAAAGCTCGCGTTGCACCTTTAAGTCCCATCTTTTTCCTAGCTCTTAGGGTTTTCCTTGCCTTTTTAGCTTTCTTTCAGTGCTTGCCTACTTTGTAAAAGGCACTCTAAAAGTCTCATTATTATCATTCATTATTCCTTTTGAACTAACAAATTCCCCGCTGATTTGTGTTACCCTAAATCGAGAATTGAGTGCTTAAATCCCAGAAACTGTCCCAGCCTGTTCCATCCTAGAATAATACTGGGAACCTGTTGTACCAGAATAGCCCCAAAACTCCACCCCCTAATTCAAAGTCCTCTAATACCACTTAATGCCACGTCCCTAGACCTGCTAAACACCAAATGCAATCCACGGGGAATTTTCATGGTTTCTATGTGGACATAGCCTTTAAAGGCTCTACACGAGGTTTTTGAGTCAATCCGCCACAATGCCACCATTTTGGGAAATTCATTTCATCTCATAAGGCCATGTTATCACAATCAAAATCCTATTCTACACATAAAAACACTGACTTTAACACTAATTTTAGCCCACCAAGCGTTAGTACTTGGATTTGTTGCATGATTATGAAATGTCTTGTGGTTGTTAAACTTTTGGAACCTTTTTTCTTTTTAATTCCTAATTTGACATGTGGTTTTTGTACAGTATGGTATAGGTACATTGCTATGCATCATGGGATTGATTCAAAACACCCTCTGGGTGCTACCACAAGCATACCACATATGCACATATGGTAATTTGTGGTATTTGCATGTGTTTGAATTAACCCTTGTCTAATGAAGGGAGAGTGGTTACAACCACCTTTTAGGGTTTTTTGTTTTGGCAAAAAAAAGCTCAAATAAACCCTCAAAAGCTTCCAACAAATTGTCAAGAGCATCATAGGTTTTATTAGTAAACATATTAGATCATGCCAGTTTTCTTGAGGGTAGGGTAGGCCTTGCAATAACTATCTAAATCAAAATAGTTTATTTCCTTTCAATTTAGCCAAAAACTTCAGCAAAAACGGAGCTTCGCCCTGGCCCCCATCAGGGGGCCCTAATGCGGGCCCCTGGACAAACCCCGGTGTTCTGTCAGTTAAGATGTGACAACTGGCCCCCCCCATATCCAAACATCCTAGCTATGCCACTGTCTATTTGGCACTCACTTCACTCAAAGTACATGCAAACAGTGTTTTGCCATCACTTTCAAAAGTTCACAAGAGGTAGGATCACTATGGACAACGTTTTTCTAGAATCAATAGTGATTATAAGGTTCCCTATGGTGGCCGAAGGAAAAAACTCTTGTTGCAATACCATGGCAATAAATCAATACCAAATGGTGTGTCACAGTCATGTGCATTATAGAGACACATGTGCATTCTAGAGGCATAGCATGCTTCACTATTTCAATACATTTTATATCGTTTTATTGAGTCCACAGGCCGTGTATGCAGCTAGTACAATGGGAAGCCCTGATTCACTGTTAATAAACTTTTTATACGTCCATGAATTCTCTTTGTAATACTTTTAAATTTCCAGTACAGTATTATGATATCCTGAATACTCTGCTTCCTCTTTGAAGTTTAGTAAAGCCTTGTTTACAGCAAGAGCTTCCAAATTTTATGATAATTTTATGAAGAACTCACAATATGCTGTATGATAAGGTTAGTTGTCACAACTGAGTTGTCTAGTGGAGAATATAAAGGAAAAATAGGGTAGCTAGATCAATACTTGTTTTCTTATTACAGGGCTGGTTTTTCTAAAAAGATGGATATACAGAAAAATGGAAATCAAAAGGAGTTAGGTTAAAGGTGCAAAACCGTTGTCAACGGAGAGGATTTCAAATATACAGGTGTCCCTAAAAATCATAAGTACTGATTGTTACCCTATGTAAAGCTTTCCATCAAAAATATTCCCTCTGAAAGCGATGAAGATGAAAAATGTTTCTTTGGTACAAAAATTGTGGAAATTTCTAATTTCGTATAGGAGCAAATACAAAATTCAGCCTGTGTGTTATATTGATATGAAGCAACTCGAAATCACCTTTTTTCTCTCTTCTTCAGACCATATTCTGTAAAAAATAACAAGGTGAGAGTGTCTAACCTACATGAAATATATTATAATACAATATTTGTGTGCCTCAAAAAATCTCTCGTTGTACCTGTAAGGTAAACAATAGTTTGAAATCCGGTTCTCCATCACAGACTGCAGATCAAAATTCTCAATGAGTGCCCTACATTTTGAATATAGACTTCTCAAAAACCCTAGACTTGCCATAGTAGAGTTTGCTTTTTTAAATTTATTGGTGGTGTGCTGTCCCATCTTATTTAACCCAGTATTATATCTTATTATTATTATTGTATTTTCTTCTATTTCTAATATCGTGACTCAATTACGCCGTCACTAAGCTTAATTAGGCCTAGATCCCTTATGACAATGGCATTATACCACAAAAAAAAGATACGCCCCCAGGGACCTTCATGTAGCGAGGGCACTGTTTACACATACGGCTTTTATGCGACATATTAATCATTCAAAGATGGCTCCTTTATGTTCCCGCAAGGTGGTGACCGCGAAAGTCATGACCATCTCCTCGGAAAAAAAAATTGCCCATGTAGCGACCGTATGGAAAATTAAGGGAGTAGTTATCGCGCCCTCAAATGACCTGCCTGATAAAGTCAGGGGGAGGGTAGGACACGTCTGCTCGATTTGGGCATGGGGTTTCCAATAAAGTGAAATTCTCAATGGTAGTAGTCTATCGCGCCCTCTACTCCTCAGCTCTTTTTTATCATTTCTCTTTGCGATAGGCATACTGGGGAAAACACACACACACACACAATTTTTGGGAATAGCTTCCAAATAAAGTAAAAAAAAACCAAAACAATTGGACTACAGAGTAGTCTACTCAAACCCCAACCAGTCAACAGTGAGCTAGCTCAAACCAACTTCAATACCGTAAGTTAGCTGCTGCAGCCTCATATGCAAAGAAGAAGAACCTGCAGAAGGGACTGGAATGTGCAATCACTTGCAGAAGGCCCTCCGGAGGGTGGCGAAAGTGTGTGGCAAACATTGCACTTGTGTTGAAGTCTTTACCTGACATAATCCTCCTAACTTATTAAGCAGTCACTATAGAGGAATCATATTGTTAAAAGCAATCAGAAACCCGTGTGTGGATCCAATATTAACCCTAACCAGGGACCGGGTCGTTTTGCTGACCAACGGCCTAAATGCAACGAGGTGCAATTCTATTTTATTGTTAACGGCCCAGATGAACGAGAAACAAATTTTGCGGTTCATTCATCTCGGCCGTTTTTCCGGCACAGGAATAAGTAGCGTAAAGTCGTTAACGGCCCACATGCAGAAGAACATAGCGTCACTTTTCCGGAAGACGGCCCTGATGCAAGGAGGAACACGCGTCATTTTCCCGGAAGACGCCCAGATGCACGAGGAACATCGCGCCATTTTCCGGAAGACGTCCCAGATGCAACGAGGAATATCGCGTGAGAATGCAATGAGAACAGATCCTAAATAAATAAATAAATAAATAATGGATGCGTACTGCACACTGATTTGCATGAAATGTAGGATTATAGTCGCCAGTCGTGCGTGGTGCTATTGCGCTACGTCATAGTCGTGAGTCGCGCTATTACGCTACGTCATACTCCGGTTTACGTCATGACTGCGTTTGTGCGTAATTAAAAGTAGCTTATCGAAAACGGTGACGCTATCATCATCGATATCGAAATTGTCTATGGGCCTTTTGTACACAGTGTCACCCGCCTGATTGAAAAGCATTGATCCTCTGCGGCAAACCGTCCGAAATGCAGTGAAAAAAGCCTCGCATCAGTTTCTCCGGGAAGACGTCACAGGTGCAACGAGGTTATGGGGAACATCGCGTCATTTTCCGGGAAGGATGGCCCAGATGCAACGAGGAACATTCCGTCATTTTCCGTAAAGACGGGCCCATATGCAACGAGGAACATCGCGTCATTTTCGGTAAGACGGCCCAGATGACGAGGTGCAATGAGAGTTGCGCGACAAAAAATAGTTGTTGACGGCCGAGATGCACCGAAGAACATTTTCCGACCGGTACTACGGTTTCGTTGCACCGCATTGCGTCTGGGCCGTGTTAGGCTAAGGGAAAAAAAGCTTTGCTCACAGCAAAGGTCATCAGAGTCAATTGAGGTCAAGTTGCATAGAAAAATGCCCATCGTTGTCCAGCTAGCATTTTGTATGCTTTGACATTATGAGGCTGAATTTTGCATGAAGGTAGGTAGGCCAAGACAGTATTGACAATGACATTTGTTATCAAGGGTTCAGAGTGATCAAACGGTCAAAGGTCACCTGGAGGTCCACTTGGTATAGACATGCCCTTTGCCCACCCAACTTTGGTCCAAAGGACCCACTGACCTGAGCACAGCACACTCTGAGGTCAAAGGTCCCATATGGGGGGGAAATGCTCTCGTTGAAACAGATGGATTTTCTTTTTAATTTTGTGCCTTACTTGCATTGACTTTTTTCAAGTTTTTTGAATAATTGTACGCGTAAGACTACGTCGAGTCCGAACGAATGGACGAATTGAATCCGGTTTTGCTAAACTTCAACCAGCAGTAGGCCTTGACACATCTCAACTGAGCAGCTAAAAAATCTCAGCCCAGTTGCAAGGAATGACTTCTTGAGCTCTAACAATTGCTGCCTTATTTCCCACGTTCCCAAAGATCTTAGGAAAGCACAGGTTATGCCTCCTAAGCCTGGGAAAGATCCATCCATCCCAAGAAGAGCTACAGCCATATCAACATTCGCCTCATCCATACTACAAGCTCTTTGAACGTACGTTCCTGCCCATCGTATCACACCTGTGATATACAACATCTCATACCAAAACAAGCCGGTTTCCGGCAGGCCAAATCAACAACAAGCCCAGATTACTCAACTAACTCAACACATTGAGGATGGTTTGGAGAAGGTATGGTAACCGGAGCTGTGTTCGTCGACCTATCGCAAGCGTACGACACTGTTATCACAGATGCCTTACTCCATAATATTTCTGGGACATTACCACAGGACATCCGCTTTGGACTGAGCCTTATCCGAATATTGTTTCAGTTAGGAGCGAAGAAAGCCGATGGCGTAGGCTTAAGAATGGTCTACCACAAGGAAGTACGGCTTGCACCTCCCTGTGTCAACATCTATACCACTACCAACCTAGGAGTGGCGGAACCTGTCGTTTTAATCAAATGCCGATTATCTTGGTATTAGCGCACAGTTGTTGAAGAAGACTCCCAAATCTTTGGATGAACTCACTCCTTATATGAGGAACATCACCTACAATGCAATTCCATCTAAACAAACAGGTGTTGTGCTTTTTCCATCTACGCAACCGGGAAGCCAAGCGCCAGCTTAAGTTACTGGGAAGTTACCTGGTCTGGAGCAAACCTGGAGCACTGTGATAACCCTGTCTACCTAGGTTTACCTTGGACCGCACTGTCTCGTATAAGACCCACACCCATAATAGCCAAAATGGGCTGATTTTGCAAGAATTGCAGAATTCACCGGGAGGAAGCAGCGCGCGTCCCCTTCCGCCCCCTCCCTGGATCCGTGCCTGATGTCTGGACAGATACCTGCTGCCAACCGCCTTAAATCCCGAGTTTTTTTTTAAGCAAAGCCAACCTCTTGAAACAGTCTCTAAGGAGCTCAAGAGAGTCGCCTTGTGGCAAGAAAGACTTGCCATCAACCAAGGTAACATCTATTGTATTGAACCTTGTAAGCATCTCCCATCTGGAGCTGACTCCTCATGGGCTGAATCACCTGAATGGCATGCCTCAACAGATTGAGAACCAGAATTGGCCAATCCCTAGTTTCCTTGCATAGTGGTTGTACCTGGAACAGATCAGGACATTACCTTTGGTTGTGGTACAGAACCACAGAACAATGGAAACATCTTCTTGGTCTGCCCCCTGGCGGCAGTCAACAATGCACAAAGAAATCAGGACCTTGCGGAATTTCAGTGAAGCATCCAGACGTTGTACCCATCCGCTGAATCGTATTAGAACAACATTTGTTTGGACACAATAATAAGTCCGAGTAAGTCTATGTATAGTACCTTACAATTTCTTCTCAACTTTTCTTTACAATATGAACATGGAAGTTTTTTGGAATAACCTGCAATTCACTGTCAATAATGTCATCATTAAACTCCTGCCCCTTGTTATTGGCAGCCTAGTCCCAGGGGGGGGGGTCTCACATGGGAGTAGTATGGCCTATGGGTCTGTGCCGCCGCTCTATAAACCCTCATTTTCAGGCTCTTTTTCACTTCCAGTGACCCCCATTTTAGGACTCTTTTCAGTACCCCACTTTTCATGTCCCAATCCCTATTCTAACCAAATTGTCTTTAAAACCCCTCAAAAGGGTGCTGGAACGTGAGGAAAATCGCAAGCTTATTTTCACTCAGAAATTTTGGGAAAAACCTAGTTCCCGGAACCCATTTTTTGGCCTCAAATCACTCCAGAGCCCAATTTTTTGAAATTCGGGTGCACATACCTACAAAAAAAAAAAAAATTGAACCCCCCGTGCTGGTGTGATTGCACTCACATGACTTACCTTCTGAAATTTTAGTGGTGTGATTTCATTAGTGCACGCCTCATTTCAATCCAGAAGGGGCTGTAGGTCATGATTTTTTAAGTTGGGCACCAATTGCGTTGCATGTGCTTTTTTAAGCTAAGCCATTACTGGTTTTACAGGTTTGATACTATAACTTTCAAAAGTTTACATTTTAAAACCCAATATAATATTCTGAAACGGATAAAGAGGGAGGAGGAGAGAAGCAAGTGGAGGAGAAGGGGGTGTATAGAGGTAGGAGGTGTTTTTGTGTGAGAATATAAGGGTAGAAGGAGTAGAGGGGAAAGTGTGCGGGTCGAAAGGTGTGATTAAAAAAGCTAACGAACGATTCAGGTGACAGGGGACGAGGAGGGGGGATGAGTGGGGGATGCATATCCTCTACAGATTTCAGAATCAATACAATTGGCAAAATCATTATACAGGGTGACTCATATATACAGGTGCAACAGCTAATTAAAGGAAAACAATGACCAAATTCACGGCCTCTTTTATGTGCAAAAGGGCGTACCTTGAGTTACGCCCTTTTGCCTTGAAAGGGCCACCCTGCCAAAACCAATGCATTATGGATGATTTTCTTTTTAATGTTGAGCCCAGTAATGCTAAAACTATTTGTACAAAAATATGTATCCATCATGCATTGTTTTGCAGACAACCCTTTCAAGGCAAAAGGTGTAACTCGAGTTACGCCCTTTGGCCAAAAAGGGCGTTCAGTTATCAGTGTCACCCATAAACATACACTGATCATGCAATGTTTTTGATACATGTTTAATACAATCACTTATTTGTCCACCCAGCCATATATAACTTTATCGGACAACTATTTCTACTTTGTAGTTATAGGGTGGTCAAAAATCTGTTGATAATTTATATGAAAATCACAGTCAAATCAACCCAATTTTTGATTTTGAACATTGCTTAAGTAATATTGCATGAAAATATTTGGATTAAGTTGTATGCAAACAGCCAGATTAAAAAAAAATTGTATTTAAAAATAAACATTAGAATTGCACCTACGAACTAATCACAAAAGTATATTTTACCTCTGTTTTGGGGAATTGTAGTGGCTGTAAAACAATGTTGCAAAAACATTAGTTACTACAGAACAATTACTATCATGCAGTGTGCATGTATGTACAGGGTGTTCCAATATACTGTAAACTTTATGCTTTATCAATGCACTACCTATTGTATGTATATTATGTGGTCTGGTAATACTCTATCCATAAGTTTTAAGGACATGATCAAGCACATTTATATTTTGATACTAAATAATTTCAAGTACCGGATCTTGTTCAGTTACACCAGCAATGGTACAAGGTGCACCATTAGTAACATATAGGGTTCCAAAATAACATTGCAGTGTATGGGTTCCTCATGAAATAGCCATCATTACTTGAATTTCAACTTCATGAAATTAAAGTGCTAAGTAACTACTTCATGGAATATTGATTTAAAATGACACATGTATTTAAAAACATAAGCGAGGCTACAGTTTTTCCATATAAGTTAAAAAGTAATGACCAATTCGTGCCGAGCACACAATATATTTGAAGGGGGATGGCCCCGCATTTAAGGATATGAATTTTTCATCTTGATAGAAAAATATTGGCCTTCGACACTTCCAAAACGACCCATCTGGAAAAGTTTCGCACGATTTTCAAATCCGTTCGATGCGCAGAACTTAAAAATGGACTTGTAAGGCCCCAGAGAGTACGGTGTAAATGAATAGTGGCGACCAAAAAGGGGCACATTTGCGCTCAAAACTACAAACCAAACATTCTTGGTTCTAGATTTCACAGGTAAATGAGAAAAATAGTGGTTTCTTCTGATAGCAAAATGTACTACTTCCGGTTAAAATCTGGGGCTCTGGGGACGAGGCTATTAGCGATCGGGGCAGGAACCTTTAATAGTTAGAAAACAGAAATGGATAATTAGCCCATTTTAATTATCTTCATAAGAGATAGTGAACCAAGAATGCTAATTGTTTGCTAAAAATGAGATCAGTACAGGAAACAAACACAAGAAACCCATGTAAAGTATCAATGTTGAGACAGTGTACTGAATCGCCATTGTATAGCATTGTGCTTCTCCGCCACATGCTCCTCCGCCACATGATCAACCCCTGACTAATTGGGCTAATGAGTTACAGTCAATTAGACAAATTAACATCACTACTTGTTCGGAAATGAAAGGCCAATGTCCAAGGAAAAAATAATACCAGACAAGCTCAGTCAATTAAAATAAAACAAGTTACCACAGCATTTGTTAACTTTTAAAAGAGGTAGAGCAACAAATCCACCTTTTGTAGGTGCCCAACTTAAAAAACATGAACCTGTGTAGTAAAATCCCTCCTACAGCACACTGACCAAACTCCAGAAGAGCTTTTTTACGCTCGTCTCCTAATTAGAAAACAGGGGGTCTGAAAACGTGTTCAATTGGCAAATAAAAATATTACAGAAGGCTACACGGAAGTGAATGCTTTATGTACCACAGCCAAATGGACCAAATCGGACATCCGCCTGACAGTGACAGTGCGTGTCACAGACTCCAGACCAGGCCAGAATGCAAACTTTGAAACCTTCTTACAAGGAACATACCTTTGAAAAAGAACGGTAGCATCTAAATATGGAAAGGTTAGATCATAAAGTGTGCAAACAGAGCAATAATTCCAGCTACGCGTGTACTAATTACCATTGACACGATGCCCAACAACATCAGCAGCGTTGGTTGACTACTTCTGAAGTTTGTGGTAGTGGAATCAGGAAAATCCCACGGAGTGTTGCCAGTCTTATTACAGCAATCCTTGCAATCCCTGATCCCTTGTCAGTTTCACCAGCATACGTTCTGTCTGCGTTCTGCCAAGGTAACTAAGGGGGGAAAGAATTTAGTCTTGTGCCACAGTACGAATTCGGAATAAAACCGCATGTTAAGGTGCCGAATTTTAAAGTGGTGGAAGACTACATAAATTCATCCCCTAAGGGGGCCAGACAAAAGAGTATTCAGGGGGTCAAGTATACCACGTTAGTGGTTCTATACTATCAGGATTCAATAAAGGTATAGCTTGTACTATCTACCGCCTAAAGTTTCAGAGTTAAGGCTAAAACACAAAAATCAGTAAAAGGGGTCATTTCCTTTGTACAGGACCAGGTCAATTTTTTAAATTTAATTATAATATTTAAAATAATATTACTAATTGTTGAAGTCAATAAAATTTGAATTTGGGAAGCACATATCAAGGTGTTCTGAGACTGACTTGGATTTATGATACTTCAATACCATAAAAAACTCTCTCTTCCAGGTTCGTGTACGGTCACGATTGTCTTCTAACAAACACAGTAGTCCGAATGTATACACTTTATTTGAAAGCCAAACTTTACTGAAGATATGTCCACCCATCCTTTTACAAATTTTCTTTTATGACGTTACTTACTTTTGGAAAATTCAAATCTTTCAAGGTAAAACATTTTGTTGCTAAATTCTTTCACATTTTTCACTCAACATGAAAGTGGCACAAACTCATTTTTTTTTTTTGTGTTCCCCTAGTTTCTCTCATTTGAAACAAGCAAAATGAAGATTACACAAAAAATTATTTTAGCCAAGGGACACCCATGAGCGACCAACCCCAAACTCCAAATTTCTAGTAATGTGGAACTGTATTTTTGTGAAATTTCATATACACTTGCAACCAAGGTTTTCTAAATCAAATTGTTTGAGGATTCCAAAAATTCTATGGGTGCCATTTTTAAAAGTGTTTCTTGGATGTATTCTAGGGGAAAGGTTTCATACAGGGTCAAAATATAAAAGGGGCAAAATTTGTTTTAAAGTAGACCATCATGTTCAGTACCTTTCAAGGATTACAGAAATGTTATAGTTTGCCCTACCTGAGGGTTATAGTACAAGAGTTACAAGGCAAAAGGTTTTTCAAGGTCACACTGGGTAAAATTTCAGATTCTTGGTTTGTTTTTTAAAATGGTGCCAAATTGTTCGTCTTACTGTAACAGAAGCCGAACATATCCGGTCGCATGGTCCAATGACGTTTTGATGGCCGTGGTCCAAAACAGGGTCTATTTGAGACCACTAGTCACATCTGAAAAACTCTCACTTTGAAAGGTGAAACACAGATCTATATACATTTCTTATTTAGTATGACCCTGCAATGAAACGATTGAAAACCATTTCAACAAAATCGGACCATTCTATAAATAATGACCATTGACTTTCTTGAGGCGTATTGTACTAAAACAATAGGTCGGACATATGCAATTATACCTAGAAAACCTTTGAGCAACCGAACAGATTGGTATAGATTGGTAACTAAAACATTTAAACACTTTTATTTTTACCCCTGTACAAATTTCCCCCTTATAAAACAGCCAGAACACAATTTTAAAAATAACACCATGATTTTCATATTCTCCACGAAATTCCTGTATTGGAAAAACATTGTGTCCAAAATGTATATGAAAAAAAGCTTAAACCAAAACATTACTTCCATTTCCCTTGTACGATTCTAGTGGTTTGTGGTTTACACTCCGTCCTTGTATTTTGGGAGTTCTATATTGAATGGGCTTGGCCGCATCGTCTCACTGGAAAAGATTCACCGAATTTTTACGGTTATTTCCATGCAATTTTACGTTGGCCGTAATTTGATCTTGAAATAAACCCTAAACAAACAATAAAATGAATGTTTTACGGTAATAATACCATAAAAATTACAGTCCACCGTAAAATTTGCATTGATAACCGTAATTAATTTAGGTTTCACCGTAAAAATGGTTAAATTTTACAATGCTGAATCCAAGCAAAGCCTGATTCTCCATAGAACGCCATTTTGACAACAGACATTGGCGTAACCAGCTGGGGGGGGGGGGCGCAGGGGGAAGAGTGCCCCCCCCCCCCACGACAACTAAACTGGTATGGGAAGGGAAAAATGTTGATGAGAAGAAGGGACGAAAACGAAAGTGAGGATAGGGACAAGAGAAGGAACTTTTAATAGAGAAGGTGGTAAACGAGAAAGAATAGGTAATAGTGCTAGCAAGACGAGAAAATGCCTTGGAGAAGGAAGTAATGAGTCGGTGCGGGTGCCCAGCGATCCGGACAAATTGGGAAACTTCTTGAGTCTTTGCCCCCCCCCCCACGTAATACATGCAAATTAATTAATCAAGATACTTCGTCGTCGTCGTCTTCGTCTTCTTCTTCTCTTCTTCTTCCTCTTCCTTCCTTCTTTCTTCTTCTGTCTCCCCCGGGGGGTGTCGTTCCTGACAGCTTGAGAGAGAGACAAATTCGTACCAGGTTGCCTTATCCTTCATGATTTGCTGGATTTCACTTGTATGCCAGTCCCCAATGTCTTTAGCAATGACATCAGGATAACTAAGTCCTCCTGTCCTGCCAACTTGCACGGCTATATAGGTTTCCTCCAGGTTGGTGTCCAGGTGAGAGATGGTTGGTCAGTTGTCCGAGTCAGCATGCAGCCCGGCATGCAGTGACCGGCAAACTGGAGGCGTCTCTTTTAATGGTTTTCTGATAGGAGTGGTATCTTCCATATACCCTCATACCTCATTTGTTGGAAATATGAATCTCTCCGATACATGTTCTAAGAGTAGCTAAGAAGTTGTGCATACCAGCCATTGATCCTGTCCTCAAGCTTTTGGGTAATGGACCAAGTCTCAGCTTCATAGATAAGTACACTCTCTACACATGCCCTCCCTGTAGAACTTAAGTTTGGTAGTTCTATCCGTTAGACTTACAGATCCTCTCAAGTTTTCCATAGACTTTACATGCCAGCATGCATGCGAGATAGGACTTCTGGGACTTCAAATACAAGTCTAAATCTGGGTTAATACGCATAGTTTAGGCACTCACTGATAATAATCGCGTCCCGACGTCACGCTCCCCAATTTTTCTGGAGCTGTATCATGAAGACAGTGCTTTTATGGCGTAGACACGAGTTGCAGAGTCGAGGATATTTGATTGATTGATATCCACCCATGGACTTTACATTTTGATACGGATGTGTTTTAGAGAAATTATTTCAACTAATTGATGTTGTTGACATAAGCCGATATTTTCCATTTATTGAAGTCTTATGATAAAATTAGAGGTAATTTTGGATTTTAAATTAGATATATCACGGGTTTTCCAACAAAACTTGAACGATAAAAATTAGTCCTAGTAAATTTTTAGCCGACTCTTCATTTACACCCCTTAATTGTAATAGAAGATTCTTTTGAACGATGACGCTTTGAGGAATGCCCCATCATCAAGCAACTTTGTCACCACGATCCCCGTGAATGAACAATCGAAGCTACGCGATATGGATATTTGCAATATTGTTGTTTGTTTTTTACTGTGTGATGTTACCTAGGTTTGATAGAATAAATACCACACGCAAGAAAGAAGGAAACAAACTATTATTACTGCACGAACGAAGGTGAGTGTTATTTATGCAGTGCATGAGTGCCGTGCCGTGGCAGTGTCGACTCAGTTCAGAACAGCATGGAGATAGTAAATCTAAGCCAATATATATATGAACCTGGAACAAATTGCAACGAAGTTTTTCAGCCTATCAATAGATAGGCTTTTCCCATCAAGTAGGAAGATTTTCTGTCAAGGACAGCCACTAAAATCGAAACTAGTCTTTTGTACATAGTGTTCAATTATTGTGAAGATCACGTTAGCAGTTGGAATTGCTGTGCTCTCTATGTTACAAATTTTGAAATTTTTGAGTCAAAATTGGTTTTTTTACTTTTTTTTGTGTTTTTTTTTTTTATCCTTTTTTTTTGTGGGGACTTTTTTTTTTTGCCCCGATTTCCAAGGTGACAATTAGTAGGCATTTTTTTGCACGCAGCATCACTTGTCCTAGCGTATATTTTTAATAATGCTAGCCTTGATGCATTTGCGGTCTAATGTTTGACCTTAATTGTGTTAGTCAGTGTGCTGGCATGTTTATTTACAGTAGCTAGGGGTCACAGACTTAAGCAAGGACACACATCCATGTGTGTTGGTGACCCACTCAGTACCTCTGGTCAGTTGTACATTTTGCAATTATGCTAGTACTAGTAGTTTTAAAGTATGATATGTTATGCATTAATATAATGTAACATTTCGGAATGAATATTTAAAAAAAATGTTTATATTTCCTCAGAATGTAAAATTGTGTATTTTTATAATAAGCCCAGTGCATGCACCAATCAATCGATTTGACAATGACTGCCTCATAGTATAATATCTCTCCCCTGTAAAATCCAATTATTTCTCAATTTAAAATGTCTGGATTTCCCTGTGTGTGTGTGTGTATGTGTCTGTCCGTGTATGTGTGTTATATCTATGCCTGTCTCTGCCGGTCTCTTGGCTGTCATCATGTGTGTAGGTGTGTGCCGTACAAGTGTGTGTGTGTTGCTAACCAAATGTCAAAAATAAGAATTAACAATGAACAAAATCTGTTTGCCCAGAGCAAAGACCAAGAACCAAATTTGTATTGTGTGTGTATAGTGTGTGTGTGTATATGTATGTATGGCAGGGTTGGACGTACATGTATACTATGTATGTGTACGTATCGGATGTGTGTGTGGTGTAAACAAATGTCAAAAATAAGAACATTAACACATGAACAAATGTTGCTCAGAGCAAGCCCAAGAAACCAATGTGTATGTGTGCAGCATGTGGGTATGAGGGTGTATGTATGGTGGTCAGTGTTCGATTTAGGGTGTTACATGCACAGATGCATGTAACATTGATCTGTGCATGTAAAATTCAGCCTGTGGCATGCAGAGATTTAGTGTTATACAGCCCATTTTTTGAGAAAATCTCAAGTTGTGCATGTAACTTTTCTTTTCTAAATCGAACAACTGGGTGGTGTGTGTGTGTGTGGTGTTGTGTGATGCATCGCATGTGTGGCATGTTGCATGTGTATTGCATTGCATGAATTGTGCATGCCCACATATTAGCTCATTAGCTAAATTAACTAATAGTGGACTTTTGCAAAGTGATCTTTGTCCTCACCACTTGGTTAGCTTTTTGTTAACCCGAATTACACGCTATATTTAATTAATCAGCAGAGTAAATGCTTAGGTAATAGTTTTTTAGACATTTATTTCTAATGTTTAAAAAGAGACATGTGGTTAAAGTGTTGCATTGTTTCTCTCCAGCCCAAGCTCTTGAGCCA
>JAMKCH010005256.1:0-36861 GCA_023653785.1 Ophioderma brevispina | reverse complement strand
TACCGAGCGGATTTATTTATCAATAGCCCCATCATTTGGTGGAGTCAATGAACCATGGTGTGCATCCCGTAGTCACTGATATTCATTGAGACGACATTTAATTAATTTTCTCGAGAATTTGCACATACTAGAAGTGAAAACACACGTAGAACTGATTTCCATAATTTTAGGAAAATTATTTCGGAAGAATTATGTACTTCCCAGGGGTGCGTCACCCTGGTCTTTATCCAAGCATTTTTTTCGCTTTGCCTCATGGCCTACATGTTTTGGTGGTTCTCCTAATACATAATACAAGGACATAATTTACAAGTCAGGTAGTCTGGACCTATAAGATTGACACCAAAGTGGGAGTTCTTAACTATGCGATCAAAACACCAGAGAAGCGTAAACAGTGACCATTATGTCACAGTGTATATAAAAGAAATTATACCGTAAGCACTGCGTGATCAGTGGCTACCTGTACTGGTGTTGAGAATGCAAGTGAGAAGTAGCTGATCAAAACGCCAGTGCTGTAGACAAAGAAAATCCGTATTATAGTCAATAATATTTTTAGACATGGGACGGTATTCTTAGAGAAGGGCAAGGTGGTGTAGTATCATTTGCAGCGGTAGGTAACCATTAAAAATCATCGGTTTTCACTTGCCATTCGAAAACGTTATGTAATTGTTCAACATAAAACTCAATATAAAATTGTGTTTGAACATTCTTAGCCATACACCATCATCATATTTGTAATTACATGTTTTATCAAGATCATTATAAAAAAATGTAGATATTTACGTGGATTTGGTGAACATGCAATCCCAGCCTGATATTCAAGATCTTCGTATGGTTCGCTCCATGGTGTTTGTGGACAATGTGCGATACTTTCTTCAGATCCGTTGCAGTGAAAGTGAATGGATAATATGACCTGTATGTCTTCTGTGTTGAGTAATGACACCGCGTAATTATATTTATTCGTCAATCCTAGTTCCCGACAAGCCACCTTGGCGTTTTTATCATTCCATAATCGAGCAGAAAGGGTGAATGATATGTTTCCGCGAGAAAGCACAAGTTTACCACTGCTTTCAATCTGTAGTTTCTGTTCATCCCAATTACCTGAAAATAATTAAACTGAATAACTACTTATTGTTACACAAATAGCATATTTTTTTCTCAATAGCAGATGTTTCGAGTATGTATTTCTTGTGTTTTTTGTGTGTATGTGAGCGATCGAGCGAGCCAGATAGCGCATGTATGCGTGCGATCTCACTCTCTCTCGCTCGTGTGTGGGATGTACGTGAATGTTGCTTGCTTGTGTGTGTGTGTTTGGTGTGTTGAATCCTTCAGCTTTTTCTCATTTGCAATGAAGTTTACCCTCGTCTATCTGAGCCATTTTTGTAGCAGCATTAGCCCAGGAGCTACCGGACATTTGTAACTCATCTCAAGTACAAAAGGTTTGAGTGATTAAGGGCCCTTACCTATTTACCTGGTCGCAACTTAGCTGGGGAATCCCTCAGCTTCAGCCAGCCTTCCTCAGCCACAGCTTTTAACAGCCTTTGTATATTTGCAATGACAAATACACTTATTACCATACAATAATATGCTAATGTACTAATCAATGAACACTAAAATGTAATTTTTATTGTTATCCACTCAAAATTCTTCTACTATGAACACAGAGCTGTCATATTAGCATGACAAAATGGAGGAAAGCTGGGAAAAGCTGCTCAAATTGTTAGCCCAGCTTTCTCCAGCCTTGCCCAGCCAAGCTGCGACATGTAAATAGGTATGGGCCCTAAATATGTTGACAGACTGACAAGTGCCGCAAATTGTGCCTCAAGGAGAGGGGCCAAGACAGAGTTGTACAGAGGTCAAATTTTCAATTGATCCAATCGTGTTGAAAAGTATACCGCGTGATTTGTCTAACCATGGTATGGTTTGTATTATCTACAACGTATGGTTTAAGAGTTACAGGCTAAAACAGCAAACATCAATAAAAGGGGTTAATTTCTGTTTACAGGGGTCGAATTTTTAAACAAATCACCGATTTAGATGCAAAATGGTGCAAAGTATTGGTTATTGACACGTTATAGTCTGATTTTTTATTCTGTTTATATCATGCATATTGTCATATTTTCTTATTGTCAAAGGTATAGTTTATTTGAATGGCTTTCACTCTCTCTCTCTATCCTCTCTCTCTCTCTCTGGATCTGGATCAATTTAACCTCCAGTAAAGCGGATTCCCGCATCACACTAGAGGACTCTGGTACCTAGAGCGATGAGTGCAGGTAACAGACCCGGGATGATCCCCTACTCTTTTCGATGAGGTCTGCAACTTTTTATGTGATCAGGATTGACTCCGCTGACACACGGGACCAACAGCTTTACTCTCCGAACCATGAGGCGCCGGGCACCCACTGCATATACCTGCACATTCTACGCAATGGGTGGGAGTGAGGAGAAATTCCATATTCACACTACATTAGTGCTGCGTGGTTATGCAATTTCCGACCTTATAGGAACTATTTGAGTATGACCAAGAAACCCGACTCTCGCGGGGCTCGAACCAGGTTCGCTCGGTCGATCTTATACCCTGCCGACGGTTCAGCGCCTTAGACCGCTCGGCCACCTCGCCCTCTCTCTCTCTCTCTCGCCATTTTTGGAATTTAAAATGGTCGCCAATATTTTGCTCATATCTCTGTCTCTGAGACTGGGATAAGCATGATTCTGGTGTCTATATCCATGTTTTAAGGGAATTGGAATCCAATAAGATCAACATCAGATCATTTGGTTTTGGCGGCCATATTACAGTTCAAAATGGCTGTCAAATAAAGTCGCTTTTGCCCATATCCCGGTTTTTTGAGACTGGTAGAGGCATGATTCCAGTGTTTATATCAATGTTTCCATGGTCTAGGAATTTCGATAGCAACATTGGATCGCTTGATTATGGCAGCCATCTTAAATTTTAAAATGGCCGCTATAGCAGTGAAGTATTTACAGACATTTTGCCTGCAAAAAATGTGATAAATGTACAAATTGAAGTCTTGATATATGTCTGGTTCATGGCATGCCTGTAGGGGACTTATGACCCCTATCTTTGGAAAAATGGGAGCATGTTCACCAAGCTACAATTATAGATTGGATTTTATAATGGTCAAAGACCTATAGTGTAGGTCCGATTAAAATCTACAATTTTAATTATACTTTTGTGGATGGGACGTCCGTAAATAAAACATATTACAGATATGTATGGTAACTTAGAAGTTAAAAGTTTAGCCTTACAGGACCCATATTGGGCCACAATCTTAACATTTTGAACTTGTTGCGAACAAAAAATAAATTGCCAGATAATATTGTCATCGCCAAAAATTAATAAAATCTTAACATTGCCATCCCTGTTTTTATATTGGTTACATAATCAATTAAATCGTCGTTTACTAAAAATCAATACAAAAATCATTGCCTCTATAGTGTCTTATCAATTAACGGTTAAAGGGTCTTAATTTCTGTTTGGCCTAAAAAACGATAATATGAGAGCAGTTAAGGTAATGAACTTTGATTTTTTTAAACACCCCTATATTCAATTTGTAGTATCAAGAAGCCATTAGCACAATTTAATAAAACAAATTACCTAATACAATACATGCCAATTTAAAGAGACATGTAGGAGCTTTCCAGAAAAAGAACGCGCCCCCACTGTTGGTCGAACCCGAGTTTTTGCATATTTGGAATGCTTAACAATTTATAAGATCAAAACCCCTGAAGGAATTAGCCGAATACGCACCAGTCTTTAGTAATAAGATGATGATTAGTACTTTCTGTCGTGCACGACCAGACAGAAAACGTCAAAGCTGGCTTTCTATGGGAAACGATTGCGATAGCAGGCAAGTTCACAACAAGGCTTCCCCACTGCCTGGTTTCTTTTGTTACTGTTTCGTTCAATAAACCTTCTCCGGACCTTATCGGTAGGTGGTCTACCACACCCGACTTCTCAGTGTAAAATTGAGGTAGAAATTTCGAGAAATGCTATTCCTCAAAAAATCTCCTCCTGTCACTTTTAAGGACTTGCTCAAAACTTTGTGGAATTAGGTGAAAATTGTTCAACTGGTTTTTTACAAAGTCCAAGAGTGGGCCCGAAAGGATATCGCAATAAAGAGTACAATAGGCTATATAGGTGCTGCATGCTAAAAAGCCTTGCAAACATTGGACCTCTTTTGTACGACGAAACAAGTGAGGGGGGGAGCGTCTTGTTATCTGCAAGACCATGGACAGAAAGAGATAAGAAGCAAGCGCAACGACCCCCCTACTTACTTTGACCCAATCTATGTGAAGCCCTATAATTACAATTGTTAATCATATCCTCACAAGTGGGCCCTTCACGAGGATAATCTATCCTGATTTTCCTCCGCTCGAGCAAAAATTCGCACGTTCGTGGTGTGTCTTATGGCGGTATAAGCATTGCCTGGTATCGGGCACATCAAGCGAATCAGCCGCTATGAATGCTGCGAAGAAAATATTAAACATATGGCGGGCTTATGTGGAAACCCGGTCACATACCCGGGGCGGTTCTTGGATTTTCGTCGGAAACCCCCGCCCTCATTCCCAAAGTAATAGAGGTGCTAGCTGCAAATGCGGGACTACACGCTAGGGGTATCAAATTCACAATAATCAAGTTCTAGTCCCGCTAGGGGTACAAATTCAGTTGTGATTGTGACTAGTTCAATGATACAAATAGAAAGAAAATTAACCTAAACATATCAGCAAAATAACCCTAGGTGTGTATTTTTTTCTTGCAGTAGCACAAGTTTCAATTTTCTTGTATACTGGCTATTTTAAATGTGTATCTTTTTTCATGTATTGAGAAGAGGTCCTGCAAGGGGTATAATCTCATCTCATAGAATACAGCAAATACAATATTGCGAATAATTATGTAAATAATGCAGTACAGTGAAAAAATAATTGTTACAATATTAATAAAAACAATATTTTGCATACAAGTAAAGATGTTTATAATGCATTATAGGGCCTAAGCGGAATTTCAAATAAAAGAGAGTATATAACTGGGATAAAACTATAGTCTGATTTTTTATTCCTGTCAGTAAACGCATATTGTCGATGGTACGAATTAATTTGGAGGGGATGTGTTGAGATCAAAACTAAAAGCCGTATTAACAGCTGAAATGCTCAACTTTGTTCAACAGAATAAGATGCTTTTAACCCATTTTACATGAACTTTTTTGTATCGAATATCTACCAAAAAGACGTTGGCAACGTAAAAAGCCATATAAAGTTAATAAATGTAAAGAGAGCACCAAGTATACCAAGTGGTCTGCCCCCATTGGAAAAATTTGTCCATTTTTCTTTAGTAACATTCATGGTAATTCATTAAAGCAACCATCATCACCAGACCAAATTGTTGATTTAAATTAATAATTCCAAACTGCACTTGTTTTTGCTTAAGGTTATATTGACAGTGAGTTTGGAATTAGTATTCCTATTTCTTATGTAAAGGCCGTCTTCTTCTGACTTGAATACTTTTCAAGTTGATATTGCTTTGGTTTGTTTTTTTTTTGTTTTTTTTTTTTTTTTGTTTTTTTTTTTTTTTTTTGCTTGATTCTTGTTGTTGGTGTTTGCTCAACGATTCAGAACCGTTCGACTGCAATCCTCGTAACTATGTAATTCAATATACGGAAATAAAGAGTCCACTCTTCGTGCAACTCATCTACTTAGCGCAATGTTTTCCCGTCGAAATGTTTCCTACAGTCCGAACTGTTTCTGGAAGGTATGATGGTTATATTCTGTGGTATGTTATGTATTATGATTCTGTGGCCGAGTTCATGTATGTTTCTGGGGTTAGGTTTTTTGTACCAGTCTTACTGTGAGATACTATGGTAGGAAGAACAGTACCAAACACCATAGGAAGGTTCCCGCTTCTCTGGTTACCAACCAGCCATTACCTACCTCACATGAAGAGGACACGCTTTTTGACTCAATATTATTACATCAGCACCTCTAGGCTGTATGGAGGTTGACCGTGGGAAAACGGACATGCATTTTCTTTTGCATTGCAGAAGAAATGGGACCAAGTTTGCCAATGGGGCAGACGCACTTGAGTATACTTGGTGCTCTCTTCACATTTATTAACTTTATATGGCTCGTACTTTTTTAAAAAAAAACTTGGTGGCTTTTTACGTTGCCAAAGTCTTTTTTGTAGATTTCCTTCATTTTTGTGAACATCGAATAGCTGTGCAAATTGCAGTTGGTCAATTTGCAAGAAAATCCTGTTTCCATGAACAGTTATAAATACACTTTAGTTGAATGTGTGTGATTATTCCATACACGTGATGTGTTGTTTAAGTAAAGCAAAGTGTTTTGGGGAGTATTGAACAATGTTTCTAATTACAATTTTTGAAGTCCATTTTTTTTCTCGGTATATTCAGGTAATTGATTTGGTTGTCTATACTGCTCTTAACATAGATAATAAAATATGAAGAGCTTAAAGTCCATGGCCATGGGCTATCAAAATTAGATTTTATATAAATTTATTATAATTGGAACATAAAACTTTTAGTGCTTTTTTGACGTTTTATCATCTTCTTCAGATTTTAAAGTTTCTGCAATTTTGGGCCTTCTTCTTCTTCTTCTTCAGATTTTAAAGTTTCTGCAATTTTGGGCCTTCTTCTTCTTCTTCAGATTTTAAAGTTTCTGCAATTTTGGGCCTTTTTCATAAAAATAGAATTAAAAAGAGCATAAAATTGTGGAAATGTATTTTTGTACCTTTTGGTGATATTACACTGCTATTTTACATTTTAAAAGAAAAGAATGAGTTACTGTTTTTTTTTTTTTTTTTTTTTTTTTTTTTTCTCGGTATATTCAGGTAATTGATTTGGTTGTCTATACTGCTCTTAACATAGATAATAAAATATGAAGAGCTTAAAGTCCATGGCCATGGGCTATCAAAATTAGATTTTATATAAATTTATTATAATTGGAACATAAAACTTTTAGTGCTTTTTTGACGTTTTATCATCTTCTTCAGTTACTGAGATATTCAGATTTTAAAGTTTCTGCAATTTTGGGCCTTTTTCATAAAAAAAATAGAATTAAAAAGAGCATAAAATTGTGGAAATGTATTTTTGTACCTTTTGGTGATATTACACTGCTATTTTACATTTTAAAAGAAAAGAATGAGTTACTGTTTGCGTTTAGTTTAGTAAGTCGTATTTTACTAAGAGTGATGTTGAACAAAAGAATCTCGTAAAACATTTTCTTTGTATAAAGTCAATTATTTTCAATGTTAGCAGTAAAAGGCACATCATGATGATATTAAAATAGAAATAATGTACTAAATTTTGCCAATATTCATTTCGTAATAAAGGCTGTAGGTCTGTGAGACCGTTTTTTTTTAAATTTCACATTTGCCACTAATAATCGTTATAAATGACCGTTTGAAAGCATTTCTAACTAGTTGTTTCCGTTTTCTTAAATCATATTTTGCTGATGAAATGTGTCATATATACTTCTTATGGTTGAAATACATGTTATGCTGTTGTATTACGAGTAGTTAATTAAACGATTGTTAGAGATACTCCCACCTAGTGATTTTACTCGTCAAACACGCGTCAAAAAAGGGAAGTTTGTTTCTGTTAATATACTCACGGTGTGTGTCACTTGTATCAGGGATGTTCTAAAGCATTTTTTTTCTGTTTTTCTTGTTTTTCGGATTGTTTATTTAAAACTTGGTTGACACACTACCGTGTGTCTTAATGTAAATGCTTCATACCAGATTCAATTGAATAGATTGTCGTTTCCTTTCCTTTGCTTATTGTGTCAATCAAAGAACGGATAAAGTGTCATGGACATCGAGGCTGGGTGAAGAGGAGCATTAGGCCAGTAAATATTGTAGTTTGTTATGAGTGACCAAAACTCTAAAATACTTAAATGATTGGACCAAGCTGTCAACTATTATTTCTGGAACAAGACGAATAAATGTAAACGTATCAGATTTTGTAATATTCCTTAGTGGCGTAAAAGAACTTTGGTGAGTAATTATTACTTATTCGTATCATTTTCTTATGTTGAATGCTTCAGAGCTTGTTCAAATTTGGGGTTTGGAATTTATTCAGTGCATTTGCCTTGTGATAATTCTTCGTGAGAAAAGGGACATTTTAAGTATGGCCTTAATCATACCCGGTATCGTGACATCGAATTTCTTTTATAGTGATTGGATAAAGCATACAACCTCTCACAACGAATAGAATCGTCGACACATCCCAAACACGTTTAATGAACTGACATGAATAAAAAAAATCCTACTATAGTAGAAAATATACACATTGCTGCTGTAACGTTAGGCACACTGTAACTTGTCAATAAAAAAAATCATTCTGCACACAAAGAAGTTTAGCCAATCAGCATTTGCAACTGAAGACACGCCTCCACTGATTGCTCTGTCTTATTGCTTCTGACCTCAAATTACCCCAAATTTCACTTATTTCTTCTAAAGTTGTTAGCCTTCGGTTTTCCATGAAAAGCCTTCCATATTAAACTTCAAACTTTCATCTTTCTGGCAGTACCGCTGTTTTTATGTCGACTTTTTTTGTACACTGTCGACTTTAAGTTTTATATTTTGTGTATAAATTTAGTATCTGAAAAGTTCACACTAACATTTACTGCATGGCTGTTAGTATTGATTATTCACCATCCCATTCAACACCAAATTACCTCCTATTGAAAAGGGATTAAGAGCATGGTCATAAAACGTTGAAGATTGTGGATTTGAATTGAGTGCTGTGAGGTCAATTGAACTTTTGACCTACTGGTCACTGTTATAAAATTTTAAATACAAAAGATTATTAGTTGAATTAATTACAATGATTTTTATATGTTTTCATTGATTACTTAATATCTGATTGTTGATTGTCTATTTATATTAATCATGTACTAATAACAAAATATATAGAATTGTGTAATATTTAACATTTCATAGTCAAAAAGTAGTTGTGTACGAGCCTGATTAATTTCTTTACAGCTAGCATTGGGGATAGTTACAGTTACAGTAATGATTGCTCGCCGATCATCGATTGCGGCAGAGGGATTACGATCAAAGGGTCGCTGTTGAATCCCTTCCTTTTAATTTGTGCGGGAGAATGGATAAACAGATTAAAATCGGATGGTGGAAGTCGTTGTGGTTTCTCCTTATCTCTTTCTTCCATGGTATGATGGCAATTGTCCAGAAAGACCCTTGTAGGTAAGGGGTTTAAGGTTAAAGACAACGTGCTCACTGGTCAGTAGCTTTTTTTTTTTTTTTTTTTTTTTATAGTCAAAAAGTAGTTGTGTACGAGCCTGATGAATTTCTTTACAGCTAGCATTGGGGATAGTTACAGTGTGTTAGGCGTATATTTTCACTGAGAACAAGTATAAAATCACCAAAACTGGTCCCATTAGCGACCGGGTATATTTTAACTGAAAATTGGTTCCGTTAGGGGTCACTTTCAGAACCCCTGGAACGAGCATGGGTGTCAAACGAAAATCCAAGACAGCCCCGGGTCAACAGTTCAAATTTAGTCAAACTTTCATCCTTTGTTTATCGCACTGTGCAGTTATGGACACTAAAGCTGAACGCATAACGGTGTATATATAAACACTGCGTATTTAACGAAAACAGCAACGTAACAAATACACACCACACCGGAGACGGCCGGAACATGTTGTAATATGCAATATACTTTACACTTTTACGTGTTCGTATATACATTTAAAAAAAATCTCCACTTATGATTGCTCGCCGATCATCGATTGCGGCAGAGGGATTACGATCAAAGGGTCGCTGTTGAATCCCTTCCTTTTAATTTGTGCGGGAGAATGGATAAACAGATTAAAATCGGATGGTGGAAGTCGTTGTGGTTTCTCCTTATCTCTTTCTTCCATGGTATGATGGCAATTGTCCAGAAAGACCCTTGTAGGTAAGGGGTTTAAGGTTAAAGACAACGTGCTCACTGGTCAGTAGCCAATGGAGGTCACTGGTCAGTAGCCAATGGAGCTCTTTGAGGACTAGTGGAGTAGTTGGTGTCGTTTTCTTTGTTAGAGTATGGGATTGGCCTATATGCATTTGACCCTTAAAATTGTCAGCTATAATTATTTAATTTTATCACCACAAGTTCAACGTTACAGCAAAAGTCTAGACTAAAGTACAGAAATATGTCTTTCTCCTTATTAGAAAACCATATCTGTCATTTTTGTTTCAACGTGCTCACATTTAAAAATGGCCACCTTCCGAACCGTTAAAACCTGATTGGCATAACCTTTCATCCAAGAACAAATAGTTTAAAAAGGGTTGTAATAAAAGTATGGTGAAAAATATGTCTTTCGAAATTCAAAAAGTGGAGGTGCTACATTGACCCGATATGGGTCAATGCATTGGGCTCCCTCATACACGATAAAAAGCGCCAAAACGCGACGTTTATTGTCAGGAGTTGAACATCAAGTAGCTCTTACTAGAACAGCACAGCGTCGCTGAAGTTGGTATTTGAGATCAACGCAACATCGCTACTGCGTATAGTCTCGCCGATTGATATAGCGTTGCGTCTGACGAGGGCATGGTTTCATTTGGAGGTGATGTGTTGATATCGAAATTCAAAAAGCCGTTGATGTAGTGGAGTAGATACATTGACCCGACATGGGTCAATTCACTGGGCTTCCTCATACACAAGAAGCAGCGCCAAAACTCTATATACGAACACGTAAAAGTGTAAACGTATATGGAATATTACAACATGTTCCGGCTGTCTCCAGTGTGTGTTTGTCGCTGCTTTCGTTAAATACGCAGTGCTTGTACATCGTTATGCGTTCAGATTTAGTGCCCAAGACTGCCCAGTGTGAGAAATAAAGGATGAAAGTTTGACTAAATTTGAACGGGGCGTCTTGGATTTTCGTTGGGCACCCATGCTCGTTCCAGGGGTTCTGAAAGTGACCCCTAACGGGACCAATTTTCAATTAAAATATACCCAGCCAATGGAGGTCACTGGTCAGTAGCCAATGGAGGTCACTGGTCAGTAGCCAATGGAGGTCACTGGTCAGTAGCCAATGGAGGTCACTGGTCAGTAGCCAATGGAGGTCACTGGTCAGTAGCCAATGGAGGTCACTGGTCAGTAGCCAATGGAGGTCACTGGTCAGTAGCCAATGGAGGTCACTGGTCAGTAGCCAATGGAGGTCACTGGTCAGTAGCCAATGGAGGTCACTGGTCAGTAGCCAATGGAGGTCACTGGTCAGTAGCCAATGGAGGTCACTGGTCAGTAGCCAATGGAGGTCACTGGTCAGTAGCCAATGGAGGTCACTGGTCAGTAGCCAATGGAGGTCACTGGTCAGTAGCCAATGGAGGTCACTGGTCAGTAGCCAATGGAGGTCACTGGTCAGTAGCCAATGGAGGTCACTGGTCAGTAGCCAATGGAGGTCACTGGTCAGTAGCCAATGGAGGTCACTGGTCAGTAGCCAATGGAGGTCACTGGTCAGTAGCCAATGGAGGTCACTGGTCAGTAGCCAATGGAGGTCACTGGTCAGTAGCCAATGGAGGTCACTGGTCAGTAGCCAATGGAGGTCACTGGTCAGTAGCCAATGGAGGTCACTGGTCAGTAGCCAATGGAGGTCACTGGTCAGTAGCCAATGGAGGTCACTGGTCAGTAGCCAATGGAGGTCACTGGTCAGTAGCCAATGGAGGTCACTGGTCAGTAGCCAATGGAGGTCACTGGTCAGTAGCCAATGGAGGTCACTGGTCAGTAGCCAATGGAGGTCACTGGTCAGTAGCCAATGGAGGTCACTGGTCAGTAGCCAATGGAGGTCACTGGTCAGTAGCCAATGGAGGTCACTGGTCAGTAGCCAATGGAGGTCACTGGTCAGTAGCCAATGGAGGTCACTGGTCAGTAGCCAATGGAGGTCACTGGTCAGTAGCCAATGGAGGTCACTGGTCAGTAGCCAATGGAGGTCACTGGTCAGTAGCCAATGGAGGTCACTGGTCAGTAGCCAATGGAGGTCACTGGTCAGTAGCCAATGGAGGTCACTGGTCAGTAGCCAATGGAGGTCACTGGTCAGTAGCCAATGGAGGTCACTGGTCAGTAGCCAATGGAGGTCACTGGTCAGTAGCCAATGGAGGTCACTGGTCAGTAGCCAATGGAGGTCACTGGTCAGTAGCCAATGGAGGTCACTGGTCAGTAGCCAATGGAGGTCACTGGTCAGTAGCCAATGGAGGTCACTGGTCAGTAGCCAATGGAGCTCTTTGAGGACTAGTGGAGTAGTTGGTGTCGTTTTCTTTGTTAGAGTATGGGATTGGCCTATATGCATTTGACCCTTAAAATTGTCAGCTATAATTATTTAATTTTATCACCACAAGTTCAACGTTACAGCAAAAGTCTAGACTAAAGTACAGAAATATGTCTTTCTCCTTATTAGAAAACCATATCTGTCATTTTTGTTTCAACGTGCTCACATTTAAAAATGGCCACCTTCCGAACCGTTAAAACCTGATTGGCATAACCTTTCATCCAAGAACAAATAAAAGTGTAAATAAAAGTATGGTGAAAAATATGTCTTTCTCCTTATTAGAAAACCATATCTGTCATTTTTGTTTCAACGTGCTCACATTTAAAAATGGCCACCTTCCGAACCGTTAAAACCTGATTGGCATAACCTTTCATCCAAGAACAAATAAAAGTGTAAATAAAAGTATGGTGAAAAATATGTCTTTCGAAATTCAAAAAGTGGAGGTGCTACATTGACCCGATATGGGTCAATGCATTGGGCTCCCTCATACACGATAAAAAGCGCCAAAACGCGACGTTTATTGTCAGGAGTTGAACATCAAGTACTCTTACTAGAACAGCACAGCGTCGCTGAAGTTGGTATTTGAGATCAATGCAACGTCGCTACTGCGTATATAGTTGATGAGCAGCCATATTGGTATCACCTGGGGGGCAAAGAGGCACGGATTCCAGGGCTGTCATTGCTGGCTTCTTAGAAATTTATCATGCACTCAAATTGGACTTGTGTCAACACTGCCCCACAAACCGTGCCTGTAAATTTCTGGAAGACGATCTCCAATTCCGAAGAGCAGAGAGTAATAAACCTGTCTTTCTGGTGTGATGTCGCCCGGGGACACCCACTTCTGGGTCTCACCTTCTCATTACCAGTTTGCGCACAGAATTTTGTTTTCCATTTTGATACAGTATTAGGGCTTACCCCAACATTGGCTACAACTTGATTCTGGGATATGCCATCTTCAATTTTCCCCATGGCACAAGCCTTCTGTACATCTGATACTTGTGGCATAATGAGATACTGAATGACCATTGTTTGACATTTTCCTATTCAAGACCCACATTTAAAGCAAACCTAATACTCTTAAGGTGTGTAACCCTGTGTAACTCTTAAACTGAGGTACTGAAATTTGGAACTTTCTTTTAAGACCTACTAGTATTCAAATGAGTGTCACTCAACCATGAAGATATCAATTCTTATGATTTTAGTGTCATTGTTCAGAAGAATACCTGAGCTTTGCAGCGATATGCAAAAGAGGTGTAATACCATTTTCAATTCAATGAGAAATACATGTCTGAAAAAAATTTCTTTGAGAAGTTTAGTTCGTGCTTTCTCCAACTTACCATTATGGAGTTATAAGCTGAAACCCGTTATTATAGGTCAAAGATTAAAATTAGCTTCTACAGGGTCAAATATTAAAACACGCTTCAATTGGAAATGGTCTCATATAGGAATAAAATGTAATCACAAGTAAAATAAGGTATAGTTTAGACAACCCACGTACAATGTATAGTTACCAAGTTACACCTAACATTAACCCCATCCCGAACGGGTATAGTGGTGGTACTAGTGAGGTGCGCAACTTGTTAATTCCACACTGCAGATGGTTTAAACTATTCCTTATAATTGTGATTACATTACAATCAATACGAGACCATTTCTACTGAAATTGAAGCGTTTTTTTTTTTTAATATTTGACCCTACTCTAATTTTGTGTATATTTTTCCTATACACAATGAAAATGGTTGATTTTCGGATTTAATTATTTCGGATCAGATTGGATTTCAGCTATTTTGGATTTTGTGGTTATGTCGTGCCCCAATCATATATTTTTTTTAATTGTGTATCACCACCTCACTGGCTCCCATCAAATAACGGATTAAAACTTATGAATGATAAATCAACGGCGTGTGAGGCAGTGCAAGAATTTCATCCTCAATCCACACCACCTACATACACATTTTATTGATATTCCTGGATAAAGCATACAGACTCTCAGAATAAAGTATCCAAATGTTCCACAGATACAAAAAAATATGAGTCGGAAAATGATTTTGTTAGTCGTAAAACTGGCAAAATGTTGTTTGCGGGTCCCTATGACCCCCTCCACTTAAATATTTAGCATATGGGAATATTAAAGGATTGATTACAACTTCATCTTTGAACATTTCACGTGTGAAATAATGCAACTGGATAAGTTGTATACGCAAACAACCAAGGGTGCCATAGTAAGGTCACGTATAAGATGGTATGAAGAAGGAGAAAAAAATACAAAATATTTTTTGGATTAGAAAAAGTAGAGGTGTTAAAAATCCATTACTGAACTAAAAACAAAAAATGGCAAGAGGGTTAATGAACATGACGAAATCTTTTTAAATACGATACTGAGCTATATTCTTCAAAAGATATTGACGAAGAGTCGATTGAACAATATATATATCTGATGTTAATGTAAAGAAACTCGAGCCAGAAGAAGCTTCGCTATGTGAAGGCGTTCTTTCAATAGATGAATGTACACATATAGACCGTATTCAATTGCCAGCCATGTTGGTGGACAAGATAGACGCATTCCAGTACTACAATACATTCACCTGTCAATGATCACTGTGCAATCGCTAAACATGGATCGATTGACAGGTCCTTAACTTGTTAATTCCCACACTGCGATGGTTAAACATTCCTTATAAAAAATGTGATTACTTATGACAATCAATACGAAGACGCACTTCTAAACTGAAAAATTGAAGCTGTTTTTTAATATTTGACCTCTACTCTAATTTTGTGTCTATTTTCCTATACACAATGAAAATGGTTTGATTTTCGATTTAATTATTCGATCAGATGGATATCCGCCATTTTGGATTTTGTGGTTATGTCGTCAGATTGTATTTAGTCCTGGAATGTATGCATCTTTTCCACCAACATGGCTGGTGACTGACGTCATATTGAATACGGTCTATTGTAAAGAAATTGAAAAACAACAAATATATTTATATTTATATTTGTATTATCTTTATCCAGGGTAGGCCCGAAATCAGCTAACCGCTGTTCTTACCCGGGGCCCTGCACATACAAAATCGTTAGAACACTATAAAAACATTATACAAAATTAATACAATTATAAAAAACGAAATATTTACATAGTTTAAACACATTTTTAAATAAAAAGGTATATTATAAATATAAATATAATAGCTCATAATAAAAAGTAAAACTATATAAATTGCAACAAATATAAAGCACACAAGGTTACAAGCAGTAAATAATATTAATCAATTGCACGAATATACAAAATGTTATAAATTGCACCATGAAAGCATACATTCATTGGATTTGCAATTAAAGGCCACAAATCAAATCTTCTGCCATACATTACACCCGATCAAACACACACCACCACCCATGACACACGCACACTCCCACACACACGCTGCACACACCCATCTGCTTACAAATTGAACCACGCAGCCACACAGGCACCCCCCCAACTGCCCCCACACAGGATAAATGGCACGGTCACATTCACACAAATACCACAAACCAAAAGCACAAAACAACATAGTAAAAATCCTACCTTACTTTTAAAATTATGGAGAACATGCATACCCCAAAATTAAATCATAATCAATAGAAACAAATAATATACGGACCTACAAGCTACCACAGAACACAAACTAAATATTACATCACGCTAAGCACCAAACAATTAGAAGAACCTTAACTTTGCTGTTTAAAATAGCATATTTTATACAAATTTTTAAACAATTAAGATTCGGAGAATTTCTTACATGTTGATCAATACTATTCCACAACTTAACACCATTGTAACAAAACGAGTGTTTGAAACATTCAATGTCTTTACCACGTACAAGTCTTGGTAAAGCTAAATCACATGTAGCAGCTTGCCTTGTATTGAGATTATGGTTTCACGCACATAATGGAACCTATTGGTTGTGTAGAGGAGCATTAATCTTGCAACTGCCCGGCGTTCCTCATGTGTTTCCTCACAAGGTCATTGATCATCGATGCGACACTACTCTTGCGTCGGAAATCCCTGCAGACAAACCTAACTGTTCTGCGTTGGACAGCTTCCAATCGGTTTCGTTTTGATCTTGATAATAAGGATCCGATTTACCACAAACAACCTCTATATTGAAGCCTGTATAGATGATGTAGTGAAAAGTACCGACTCTAGTCAAAGACGGCCAATTCGCGCATGTGTAGACATTCGGGTGACTCACCTAAGTATACACACAACCAATGCAGGAAATTGTGTGTACATTTTACGGTCATGCAAACCCTGCTTGACAGCGCCAACAAACACGGTTCCCGCGCATATAATTATGACAGCAATCAATGACTCCCATTGCATTTTCCCAGTTCAAACTGGTTCACTGCCGGCAAATAGCCATGCATATTTGCATTGTCACCTTATTAAAATTAAATGTCACCTTGCAATGATGACACTGTGGGATCAGGAATGATCTAAGTAACACCGACACTGATAGTACATCTCAATAGTACATGCTATCGCGGATAATCTCTATATTAGGAGTACTTTTTCAACCCTCAATTTCCGGGATGACTATGGTGCACAACGTTACCAACATAAAAACAAATCCAACACTCACAGCGGGAAGTCTTATTTAAAATTCTGTTTTCAGCTTCCGATAGCCGAGGACATACGAACGTTGTTCCCTTATCATTGAGCTCTATAATTTTGACCATCTCGAGGTTCCAAAAAAAGTCTCCTTTTCGAGCGTCGTGAACACACATTGCAGAATTTCCAAAATCTCCCAGCTGTATCACAAATATATGACGTCACCATTCACTAATGAGAGTAATGAGCGGTGCTCTTATTTATAAATTGTATGGGAATAAGGCGTAAGTGTATACTGGCGCAGTACTCTAGTGTTGGGCCTGCGAGTGTTTTGTAAGCAGACTCTTTTACCTTGGCAGAGCATGTAGAGGTTTCTGTCGATTTTTGGCAACACACACTGCTATAGGTCTGCCGAAGTGAGTTTATGATTAACTCACAGAGAAGTGTGTGGCTTATTGTAACGGTTCATTATTCATGTATATGATGACTGAATGTGATTCTTTTGTGATTGATTGTCATGGCATAACACTAGTGGCCCCATTTGGTTACTTATTTCAGTCGCAATATGAAAAAAGCTGAGGAAGAATAAATGTAAAGCAGGCTTGATAAATTAAATCAAAAGCTTAGTTATTGGAACTCACGAAAACTTAAAAATGGAAAATAAATATATTAAATCTCTGGTATTCACAATGTGCTCTAGTAATGCTCAAATCAACATGTTACCAGGCTATGTCATTAAAGAAAGCCTAACAAAATGTTATTTCAATTTTTGTGAACTTCAAAAAAAAAAAAGATAAAAAGAAAAACGTTTAAAAAGGCTATAGGGAATATGGAGGTAATCGGATGAGGAATCTATGACATGACATGGAAAAAAATTGCATAGAATTTTTTCAACACAGTGATTTCTATAAGGTCCCCAGAATGACATATAAAAGTACAAAAATCCAAGTGGGGGAAATATGTTAATTTGCATAAATTCAAAATGGCTGCCAATTCTTAAGTTTTTACGTTCAATTTGTTGATATAGCGGATCCAAATAGCTGTTGAAGCCCACAAAAACAAATTAGTTTTAAATTAAATAAGTATATTATGCTTCATACATTTACAGAAATACATACCTGGATTGGCGGAAGGATAACTAATTGAATAAATTCAAAATGGCCGCAGTTTTCGAGTTTCAGGATTTTTGCTGTAGTTCTTCTCCTATATTGCTCTGCAGCACATAAAATGTTAAAATTGTAATTAATAAGTGTATATACTTCACCCGTTATTCCTTACTTATAAAACCAATACGGTGGTGCATGAAAAATACGAAGTGCATATTAAATTAGTAGCCTAGTGGACGTAAACCACCGTGGGAAAATGTGTGGTGCTCATCAGAGCCCATAGAGATTGCGTGTATAAAAACTACATAGAATGTTCAGTTTTCTCAAAAGGTTCTGATTGCGTTCAGACCCAGTGAGGGATGTTATCTTACGGAACAAAATTTCTGAGCTTTTCTGATACTCTGATGCAAAAATATCTGTTAGAACCCCTTCGTTTTTCGGCGAGGTATTTGAGATTATTTTTTCTTTAACACACATTCTCTATGGGACGAATGTAGTTAGTTTCTCACGCAGTACCAATTTAGATAATATCTTTCGCGTCGTGAAAAAGACTACACACGTGGGTAAATACTTTTCCCACATCGCCGTAAAATTTTGTTTCCACAGCGTGTGATCAAATCAAGCTATAGTAGATTAAACCCATCATGTCAGCTCTAGTACTTTTCTGAAGGTAGTGGCTTGAATGAGGGATGTGAGTGGATGAATTAAAATTGAAAACCGGTGAATTGGGTCACATATTCTGACTCCTATCCCAAACGAACGGACGCTGTCCAAAATTTTCTCGGTGACACGATGGGGTGAATATACTATAGGCTTGATTGATCAAACTTTGTGAAACAAAATTTGTGAACATGTGGCACACGACTTTTGATGGACTTTAAATTCAACTATTCCATATTATTATACATCTACTGTATACGCTCTGGTAACTTAGGTAAGCCGTGTGCCTTAATTTGCACATAGATCCTGGGCTGAAAAGTAGGCACTGCAATTAATATTGATAAAATATAATAATTTAATATTAAAACTTGATTAAATAATTGCTGTTGTTTGATTGTAAGGTTGTACCTACTTTCTAGTCAAGCAAATAATTGGGCATTCACTCTCCCCGACCTGTCAACAGTCACCCGCGGAAATCCGATCCCGCTTCTCAGGAAAGAAAAAAAACAAAAAAAAAAAAAATTTCATCCCTAGATTCCCAGATCAGGCCCAGGCCCTATCTTGGTTATCAGTGACATCAAACGATCACACTCTCCAGCCTCTCAAAATTAGTCAACCGTCATCCAAGCTGCCAGGACCCGACTTCTTCAGTTTTCTAACATCAACAACGCATATTCTGACTTCGCTCTATGCTTGCTTCACAAAACAGATAAACATTCCATTCCAAGCGACAGACTTCTTTACACCCCACTTTTGAGCTGTTGAGACAGGAATGTGGACGAGTTGTACAAATTGACATGCAATACCGACTGCGTACGAGAGAAAAAACAAAACCTAGTACAGGATTTGCTTTGCCAAAAGAAACGTACCGCTTGGAGGGGGAGACTTTGCACACTCAAGCTGCAAGGCCAGGAACACCGTCAAACAAGCTCACCGGTGTCGCGTCCAGTTAAGCAGTGCCCTGTCTCTGTAAATTGCATCGCCTCACAGAATTGCAAATGGAAAGTGGCAAAACCACTGGTCCATGTGATGCAATGGTCAAAGCCTTGACTTGTAATCTCGGGTTGGCAAATTGAACACCCCGCTGGGCGCGGCATTGCCTCCATTCATAGAAGGCCCTTAGAGTAAATTAACCACAATGATTGACTTTCCAGACCATAAAAATGTTTCTTAAATGTAATTGGTCATAACCAGCTTGGCACGATCTAGCTGTCTATAATTGCAGAGTTTCCCAAGGGAAACAAAGTCTCAAGAAGGGAAACAAGCTCCTGCAATGACAACATCCATATAGAATTGGAGAATATGGCACCTGAAGCTGTGCGATGCCTTCAATTTTTCTGTACCTTGTATGGGTACTCAGCAATTCCTCTATGGAAGACTTCATAGGTCCTTGCACTCCTGAACCCCAAGAAACCAGCAAACGAGCCCAAGCATTAGAAACCCCATTCGCTTGCATCTCACATGTCTAAGCTGACCCCTCAGCCAAATGGCTTCCACCAGGAGATAATCAACAACTGATCAGATAGAAAGACATGTTAATGATATCGAAACAGGCCTTCCAGACGAAGCACAGTTTGGGACAGCATTTAATAGATCAACTGCTGCCTATGATACAGTCTGGCCTCGAGGTCTCTATCTTAAGCTACTCAAACCCTTAACTGATGTCAAGCTTGTCAAGCTCATAATACTGCTCATCCTGGATCTTTTGTCCTGGGGTGTGGGGAAGTATAGAAAGCCCAACTTCGGAATGGTGTCCCACAAGGTTCTGTCCTGGCACCAGGTCCCAGTCTCTTAAATATTATGTTCAGACTGCCGAAGGGAGTTTCTTCGCAGACTCTTACGCAGACGATATGTTACCTGGAATAGCTGCTGATTCTTTGAGGCCTAAGAAGCAGTGTTGCAGAAAGTCCCATATAACTCATCACTGTAAGTCAATTCTTCCACCGATGGCACTAGAAACTTGCAAACCCAGACTGTCGGCTCTGTTTTCAACTTTGCAAAGCGAAATAACATACTTTCACACAAGCTTGATGTCATTCTGAATGATGTTGTAATGAGGCTTATTAGCGGTTGCCTTCTTTGCAACGCCTATGTAGAAATCTTTCCAAATCTGTTGCTCCTCTGCAAACCTTAGGAGGAACTTCAGACGATCAAGATGATTCTCAGTAGATAAACCTGAATTTCTCGATTGCAAAGCTTGTGTTGTATCGCCGAGGAATCTAATTTTTCGATTTTGAAAAAAGGTGGATTCTTCTCTTGGCGTGAATCATGTTTTAACCTAATATTTTGCATTGGAAACTAGGTGAATAGAAGATAATACAGGTTTTTCAATCGAAAATTTCCAAGGTTTTTTTCAATGAAAAACCTGGTTATCGATTGATAACTTTTTTTAACACGAATTATACAAAGTTTTCAGTGAGAATCAAATGTGTTAAATCGAGAATCAAATTTTTTTGATCGAAAAACCTGGATTCTCTATAAAATAAATATTTTCCCCCAATTTTTTAACATGTGTGGATGATATGAGCTTGATAGTGATGTGGGAGAACAACTTTGAGTTGGTATTGATACCCAAAAGGGCCAGGATAACAGTTTCACATATCCATAGTGCAATTTTATCATGACAGTACTAAGATATTCAATTATAGATTAGCAGTTTCATGCCGATGATAATGGGATGTGTGTGTGTGGGGGTGTGATGTGTTTGTTGGGTGTGTGGGTTGTTGTCCTGTGTGTGTGTGTGTGGGGGGGGTAAGATTGGGTGGGGATGGCTGTAGTGAATTAAATAACCAGTGATATTGATAGTGAAAGCAATCTCATGGTGTTTAGGTCAAGTGCAATAATAGATTTTATTCAAAGTTTGACATTTTGCTTCAAATTGTAGAATTGGCAGCCATTTAGATTTATGCTAATTAGGTATAATGCTACCAAGCATGTATAGTGCCTTTGACAATAAATATAAAGTATAAATGTAATAAATTAGCAATTTCAGGTGCCAAATAAGAAGCAATATAACACAATCAGTGTAGTCTAGAATTGGCGGCCATTTTGGATTTATGAATTATTAACTCCTGCCAAGTATGAATGGTGTCTGTTTAAGACATACAATATAATATAATCAGAAATTTAACAATGTAGGCATTTTAGGTGCCAAAATATTATTTACGATAGTAGACAACAAAATCCTGTACAAATCTTAGGATTGGCGGCCATTTGGGATGTATGCAAATTAGCCATACCTTTCCACCACGTGGGATTGTGTTGGACTTTGAGGATGCAGTTCTGGGGACTATAAGAAAGGGCGGGTGGTAAAGAAAGCGAGGGGCCAAAGGTGGGCCAGCTGCACCTAGAATTTAAGTAGGTTTCTCACCTATAAAGATGGTGCGCTGTGAAAAGCAAATACGTGCACCTAGGTGTAAATGGAGTGCTAGAATTGTTAAACAACACTATAATGGTTTGTGGAAGAATGTGGCTAATTTTTGGTTTGATAAGTATGTGGCTTATCATTAAACTGTAAATCAAACGATTTGAAAACAGTTAACAAAATACCGGATTTTTACAATGATGTATTGGAGCTTGGTATTAATTTTCGCCACACAGCGTCCAAAATCGGTGTCTCACCTACAGATGCAAGGGGTATTACGGATAGTTCTCTGGGGGTGGAAATATCGATTTGAAAATTATGTAAAATGTTTTTTTTTAAGAGTTACAATGCCGACCCATAATACGTTCCGAACTATCCCTTCTGTGCAATGCCCTCTGAATAATTTATTTAGAAAAAAATAACGGCACTTCCAGGCGATAGAAAAACGTCATTTAATGATGCGTCTATTTGTAATTAAACCATTTCCGACCCATAGATTGGTGTTACTACGAAATAAGAAAACTATTAATATTTGTACGTCACATCTAAAGGAAATCTAAGATGTCAATATTAAATTCGAACTATATTCCTTTGTGTAAAAACACTGGAAGAAAAAAACAAAATTTTAATGAAATATAAATATAAACTGAAAATGGAACAGAATACTCTGTTTAAAATACAAAAGAGATGGATTTTAAGTTAGATTTTTAAGGGGGAAGACAGCAACCGTGGGTCCACCGGACACCGCACCCGACTCGACCCCGAGATTCCTGCACCGTGCCCCCGCGGTGATTGCGTGGGGCCAACCGCCCCGACGATTAGGAGGCGAGCGGAGTGGGAAAAGTGAATCTGTGTGGGGTAAATAATTGGGCATTTGAATATAACATGTTTGTATAATCTTACACCATGTAAGTACAACCGTTTACGTGGAAATTACTGGACTCTTATATTTGTAACACCTGACATTTTAATCGAAATTTCAACCTTTTCTTTATAACTGTAAGATCATTAAAATATTTTGGAAACGTTGGAAAGAACTTATCTCATTTATAAACTTTCGATTAGACATAAACATGAAATTGTTATTTATGGTTACGACCTACATAATAAACAAAATGACTTCGTAAATGTGTTGATTATTCTCGGCACATACGCAGTTCATAAACTCCAAAAAAAATTATGTACCATCAGGCGAAAAAGGGCGGAACTGCTTCCATTTATTTACAAGGGATAGAAAATTCCATGAAATACAAAAGCACGTGAGAAAAAAATGAAGATTAACTTAAAAGATGAATATTTGATAATCATTTACCTACCTAAACATATTTTAGACAAAGCCAATTGAATGATCATGAGATTTCCGAAATAAAGACCCCCAAAAAAGTAACGCAGCATGTCTAAATACCCCCATAAGTTACAAACCATGGTCTATGCAAAAACATAAAATGATTTCAAGAGCTTTTTTTGTTCTCAATTTTGACACCTTTCTTTGCCTACCATTGTGATCAATATCACCAAAACAATGTCCATTTTACGAAATGTGTCACCAGGTTACCATACACAACCATGCATTCTACACGTCCGGGAATAATGCGGTCTTCACTGAATGGCAAATCAATATGGCTATACGTTTTATTGCAACTTTTAAAAAGGGAGAGATTTTCTTATAATGGGTAATTTTGTTAGCAATATTAATCGCAATGGGGCAAAAGGGTATAAAATTACGGAAGAAAACGAACTATTGATTAATTTTGTTTTCGTGCAATACAACCAATGGTTTGTACCTATGGGGGGTAGTTAGACATGCAGCGTTACTTTTTTGGGGGTCTTTATATATTTTTTTGTGTAGTAATTAAAATCCGTCAACTAGAACTAAAGATTAATCACATAAAATGCTCAATTCCAAAGTTGAGATGAATCGGATTTTTCGTTTTCATACAGTACACAGTTATGTACAGGATACCAGTGCATTAGTATACCGTGTATAACAAAATTTCAGATCCGGAATTTTTAACAAAGTTGTGATTTTCCTATATGAAGGACTCTCGCTTTGGGCTTGTTATTTCACACAGTGATTATATATGGACAAGCATTATGTATATGCCAAAAGAAATTTTGTTTGAAAATTGAAGGCGCTCCTTCCCTGGAAATCTTCTGATCGGCTTTAAAATAATAACCAAACCGAATGTTGCTATACAAAATGTGAATTGAACTCATAATATGAGACTATAATATTTCTTTAAGCGTGTGTGAAAAAGAAAAACATGAATATCGATAAGAAATGTGAATTGGAAATAGTAATACTGTATGAGACTATAATATTTCTTTAACAGTGTGTGAAAATGAAATATGTTTAGTAAAAGTATGTAAGAGTAATTACAATCCCAAATATAGTTGTGAAGTTGTGGATATATGATTATTCAGTCAAAGAATTGATAAAAGATGTACTTTTGAATGAAAGAATAAATGGCGTTTTTTTTTTTACCTATTGAGTGAATAAAAAACAAAATGCCGATGTCACTCATGTAAACACCAATGTCGCACACGTGGCCACACTTAATGACAATATATTTACTTTTATTTATTAATATTGTAATGAGAAAGTACAATTGTATTTGTAAAAAAATCTAATGTGAGCATTAAAGTACCGTACTTAATAATCACAGTTTTAGAGCTGAATTTCGAATTAAAAAAAAACTTTTCTGACATAACAAATGAAGCAACACGTGTAAAACTTTATTTGATACCGGATGAAAAAATGAGCGATCCGATAAACTGGATACATTATATTTATAAGGTTTAGACTAAAGGATATGTCATTATCAATGTAATAACAAATTGGTCAACTTGAAAAAAAACAGCCAGGTCCCTTAGAAGAGGAAAACAGAGAAAAAGATTGTAATCGCTGGTGAGGCTAGAAAAACACACAATAGCAACAAGATCAATAGAAAATAGAATAATTACGTTTCAAATTCTATACATCCAAGAGCTCGAACTTCCACTCATGTTCTGTATATTTATTAATGTACAATCGAACGCAAATTGTTATGACAGGTGTGTTGAACGTGACTACATATCGTACCAGAACCTCGACGTGACGTGAAAAAGCTGCAATAAATTGAAAACAAACAATAACCATAATAATAATAATACTAATAATAATAAATTATTATACTCATAAGTGGAAATAAGGCGAAAATTAATTATTCATTAGTTTATAATAGCTCTTTTTATTATTTAAATTACTAGCCTTGTTATTCACCTCATTTGCATAAAATTAATATTCATATCCTTTGGACGGAATAAGCGCAAACAAAGGAGGACGCTAAGGCGACCGAAAATTCCCCCAACGTCCTACTTTCTTGAATAACAAAAGAGAATTTCCCCTTAAACACTATTAGTATAATAATACAATACTAGATACTGGTGACGATCTGAACACCAGTCCTATGTAGTTGACCTTTGACCATAAATGACCTTTGATATCGAAAATATTTAGAACATATTTAGAATATCATAAGGATCATTTCAGATTTCAGCTCAATCGGAGCATTTTGGAAAATGTGATTTTGACCCCTTAATGGCCTTTGGCCTCGAACATATTTTCAACATGTTTAGAATGTGCTACGGATCATTTCAGTAAAACTTCAGTCTCAATCGAGCCATTTTGAATGTGACCTTCGACCCCTTAATGACTTTGACCTCGAAGATATTTAAACATTTTTTAGAATGTAGTCAGGATCTTTCAGTAAAATTTCAGCTTTAATCGGAGCAGTTTGAAACTTTGAACTTTGACCTCTTGACTTTGACGTCGAAAATATTTTACACATGTTTAGAATGTCATCATGAACTCATTTCAGTAAATTTCAGCTTAATGTTGGCTTCATGCTTTTGTCGTGCTGTCGCAGTGTCGCAAACCACAAGTGGTCAAGTTGGAGGCGGTACTTGATGTTTTTTGTCGCCGCGACAAAAAGTGCTGTCCCGCGTGTCGCGTTGCACAAATACTTGTCGTGCGACCACTGCGACAGCACGACAAGCTAGTATGTATGAAACCAGCATAATCGGAGCAATTTGAAAATTTGGACCTTTGACCTCTTGACTTTGACGTGAAAATATTTTCAGCATGTTTAGAATGTCATCAGGATCATTTCAGGTAAATGTCAGCTTAATGTTGGCTTCAACTTTTGTCGTGTGTCCAGTTGTCGCCAAAACCCACAAGTTGTCGAGTTTCTTGTTCGCACGCAACTTGCTGTTTTTTGTCGCCGCGACAAAAAGTGCTGTAGCGTGGTTTTGTCGCTGCGACAGTGTCGCGAATATTCATAATTTTTCGTGGGTTTTGCGGCAGGACGGCTCAACATCATGGCCCAAGGTGAAGCAGGATGTTGGCCCAGAGCCAAGGAGAAGAAACTTACCTGCGAATTGGGAATTCAATCGTTTTGCTGGCTGATTATCTTTTGGAAAACTCCTTTTAGATCTTTGAATCTTCCGCCATTTTTCTTACTCGCCAATTGTTTACGTGGTATAGTCTCAACCAAATCCCAAAATGAATCATTTTTATCGTGTCCCATCATCGCTGCGGAGGAGTTTACAAATATGTATACTTTGTTCATTTTTCATTGGTCATTTTTTTTACGGCATCGGTGGTGTCGCAGAAAATTTGAGTTCAATAAAATCTTCGCTGTCTGTCGCATGGAGCATACGACAAACTAAGCTATTTATCGTCTTCTTGGCTTTGTCTGCAGCATTGTCGCAGCCTGTGGCGGCGACATGCAAGTTTTATGGTCACGTGTTTACTACGCTTGCGCTGTGCACAAATTACTTGTCGTGTGACGACTGCGACCGCACGACAAGCTAGTATGAAACCAGCATAATGGAGCAATTTGAAAATTTGAACTTTTGCACCTCTTGACCTTTGACGTTGAAAATATTTTCAGCATTTTAGAAGTCATCAGGATAATTTCATTAAAATTTCAGCTTAATGTTTTGGCTTCATACTTTTGTCGTGCTGTCGCGTGTCGCAAAACACCAGTTTTCGTGGTGTCGCGCTACTTGCTGTTTTTTGTCGCCGCGACGAAAGTGCTGTCCGCGTGTCGCTGCGACAGTGTCGCGAATATTTCATACTTTTTCGTGGTTTTTCGGCAGACGGCTCAACATCATTGCGCCAACGGGAAGCAGGATGTTGGCTCCAATGAGCCCAAGAGAAACTTACCTGGGAATTGGATATCCAATCATTTTGCTGGCTGATTATCTTTTGGAAAACTCCTTTTAGATCTTTGAATCTTGCGCCATTTTTCTTCACCGCCCAATTGTTTACTTTTGGGAATAGTCTCACAAATCCCAAAATGAATCATTTTTATGGATGTCCCATCGCTGCGGAGGAGTTTTAACAAATATGTATACTTCGTGCATTTTCATTGGTCCATTTTTTTACGGCATCGGTGGTGTCGCAGAAAAGTTGAGTTCAAGTCACCTCTTCGCTGTCTGTCGCAGGGAGCAACAAAAAAACAGTACGACAAACAATCGATTTATCGGCTTGTCGCAGCTTGTTGCAGCATGGTCGCAGCCTTGGCGGCGACATGGAAAGTTTTATGGTCACGTTTTAACTCTCTTTGCGCTGTTGCACAAATTACTTTGTCCGTGCGACACTGCGACAGCACGACAAGCTAGTATGAAACCAGCATAATCGGAGCAATTTGAAAATTTGAACTTTGACCTCTTGACCTTTGACGTTGAAAATATTTTCAACATGTTTAGAATGTCATAAGGATCATTTCAGTAAAATTTTCAGCTCAATCGGACTATTTTGAAAATTCGACCTTTGACCTCTGAATGACATTCATTGACTTGTATGGGATTTATAACATACATCAGATATGATTGTTTAAAGATATTTTAAACTCAGGCCGGAAATGCCCCTTTAATGACATTTGATCGCCATTTCATTAAGTAGCTTTTGGAGGTGTCAAAATACACCACATACATGATTCACATGTTCGTAATCTGTAAGAGAAGTAGCATTTTTAGTGAAATCAGGTTATTGATCCTTGTGACCCCAAATGACCTTTGATGAAAATTTCATTAAGTAACTTTTGTAGAGGGTGTCAACTACACCACATACATGGGTCACATGATCATACAATGAAATCCGAAGGTGAAGTAGCATTTTGAAGTTTGACAGAAAGAGGAAGAAGAAGAAGAAAGAAAACGTACGGAAGTAAAACACAGTCGAGTTCCTCGACTGTGTAATAATAATAATAACCTTCTTAGTGTATCCACAAGTCATCGGCAATGGCAAGTGGTGGTGTCAGGATATATTCAGCTGTGTAAGCTGATGCGGGGCCGCGTGTATCCATGATACGGACTCTGCTAACATGGCCCAAACAATAATAATAATAATAATTATAAAAATAATAATAATAATAATAATAATAACAATAATAATAATAACAATATAGTTCAAGGGCATTTCGTGATCCACAATCTCGTTTTCCCCTACTTAACCTTTTTTTTTTATTTTTATATCATCTCAACCATCACAATATAATGGTATAATGTGTGTGCCGTTTCATGCCAATTAGATCTACTACAGAAATTTGCAATGTTGTATTATAAATTAACAACACAGTGGCCTATTGGGGCAGCGTATTTTGAATGTGGTGTTTTACACTCAACGTAAAGTACAACAAAAATGTTAACACTCGGGACAAAGGCATTTTTTAAAACTAAGTACACGTGGGTTTGTGTTTGAGATGATCTTAAAGCTAAAAAAATGAACTGTAGAATCATCTAATGAACAACTCTACCAAATGACTTTTTGTATGTAGAAATAAAACTGGAGATATTGTGCATCGGAAATTACACTTTGGCAAAAAACAAAATAAATAGAAACTGGGAAATAGACGAAAATAGTTTTTTGGATATTTACTAGTCAATTAACATCATCAGTCTCCTTGCAGCCATTACACTGCTTTAACTGACCCCTATGTAAAAAGATGTCGCGTTTGCTCGATCCCTGGTCTGTGTAGAACAAAGTGGTTTTATTTTTTTTCTGTGGTTTTTTTTTGCAAATATCCGTAACTAATTGCTAATAGTCCGGGTTAAAATTGAGGGAGGTGCCATCTGGAGAAGGAGAACTTTTCATGGGGTTTGTCTACACCGTTTTATCATGGGGAACAAGAATATCTGAGGTAAACAGGCGGTATCCTGAGAACTTTTTCGAGAGGGCGCTTTTTCAAAATGGCTGCCAAAATTGTGTATATTGGTTAAATAAGTATCTATGAGTCATGTTTGAACACTTTTTGCATTACGTTTGATTAGTTATTTGTAAAGAATCTACATTTGTATTAATGTATCAGCAAGGTGTAACAAAAATAAATTTTTTAATATTTTAATTACTTTCCTTTAATATGGACTTGAGGATTAAGTGCCAGGAGTGTTCACATTCACTTCACATCTAGAAGTTTGGGGAAGAAGGTTTGAAGGAGTTTTCTTGTACTTTCAAGGGTGCTGAACAAGATTTTTTTAGCTACCTAAGAGTTAATATGAAATCAATTTTTGATGTATTTCTTAATGCTAATTATTGTGTAATGCTATTCCAAATTTTAGAATTTATGATAAGTACCCCTAGAAGGCGCTTTTTCAAAATGACTGCCAAAATTCAATATAATAGCCTTTCGGGGCTGTTTTCAATTATTATTATTTAATACAAGCATAAATCAAAGTGCAGATGTTTGAAATTATTTGTTTATATTTTCAAGGATGCTGAACAAGATTGTTTTGGTCCAACCTCTGAGAAATGTGGGGAAATCTCGATTGAAGGCGTTTTCAAAAAGGCCGCCAAAAGTCCATTAACAGCTATCTGAGAATCAAAAAGAAATCATTTTGGGGTTGTTTCTTAATGCTATTTATTGTGTAATGCTATTTTAATCATAACGAATTATGATAAATGATCCTAGATGTCGCTTTTTCGAAATGGCTGCCAAAATTCCAGAAAATGACATATTAAAGATAAAAACAGCCATCTAAAATTCCAAATGAAATAAAGTTTGGTTGTCTTATTGCTAATTAATGTGGGGGCCTGTTATCAATGCATTATTGGCAATACATGTATAACTCACAGTGAAACTGTTTGAGGTATTGTTTTATATTTTCAAGGAATGATGCTGCTCAGATTGTTTAGGTCCGACCCCTGTAAAATGTGGGGACCTTTCGCTAGAGTCCGTTTTTCAAAAGGGCACCAAAATACAGAAATGGCTTATATTTTATAGTCATCTAAGAGTAACATATATCAGTTTTTTAGGATTTTAATGTATAATGGGTGCTCGAAATGGCTGCCAAATTTATATTAAGTCTTTTTTTTTTACATTTCGAATTTAAATATATACATTTTATATATTTAAATTGGGTATCCACCATAATCAAATTTGGATTTCGGCCTATTAGGGATGATTACTTTTCTATTAGTATTTCCCCATCCTTCAGCGATTATTGTTAACATATGTAATACTTGTATGTATTACATAATCTTCAGGTACCTTTATCTGACATTTAACAGCCTTTTTGAAAAGCGCCCTCTAGTGGCATTTATCATAAATCCTTGTGATTGAAATACATTACACATGAGAGCAAACGCATCCAAAATGTTTCATTTTTCTTCTCGGATTAGCTGTTTAAATCTTAATTATGTGTTTTCTGAAGTTTTTGGGGCCATTTTGAAAACGCCCTCTATCGAGTTTTCCCCACATTTCTCAGAGGTTGACCCAAAGACACAATATGTTCACCATCTTTGAAAATATAACAAATACTTTCAACATCTGCATTTGATTGATTTATACTTGTTTTGAATAATGTAATTGTATCATTTTTACTCTTAGCTTTTTTTTAGCTTTAATATGTCATGTTTGGCTGGAATTCCAAACGTTGGACCTTAAAAACATTGTTCAGCATCCCTGAAAATATAAAACATCTGTTTTTTTTAAAAAAAAAAAAAAAAAAAAAAAAATTCTTTCCCCCCGCGGCGCAACTTTGATTTATATTTGATTTCCTAATAATTGAAATATCCCAAAACACTATTATATGTATTTTTCCACAGCCATTTTGGGAAAAGCGCCCAAAGTACATTACGAACCAGGAAAATGCGAGCCTCTATTTGTTATTATCATAAATTCTAATATTGTGGAAGAGCATACGACAATAACTAGCATTAACCACACCGAATTTGATTCATTTGGCCTCTTAGCTGGCTGTTTTCAACTTTATAATAGGAATTTTATGGAATTTTGTCGGCCATTTTGAAAACCCTCTAGCGAGAGTTTTCCCCCCAATTTTTCCAGAGGTTGGACCCAAATAATCTTGTTCAGCCTCTAGAAAATGTAACAACTACCGTCAAACTCTTTCACTTTGGATTATACTCGTATTCAATATAATTAATTAATAACGGTTTTTCCAAAAAGGCTATTATACCGATAGAGGCAGTCATTTTGAAAACAGCGCCCTCTAAGGGTACTTATCATAAATTCTAATTATTGGAATAATATTTATACAATAATTAGGCATAAAAATACCCAAACATTTATTTCAATATTAACTCTTAGATAGCTGTTTTTATCTTTACTATACCATTTTCTGAATTTTTGAAAACGCCCTCTAGCGAGTTCCCCACAATTCCCATAGGTTTGGACCAAAAATTTCTGTTCAGCACCCTTGAAAGTATAAGAAAACACCTCAAACCTTCTTCCCAAAACTCCTAGAATGGATTTAATTTTGAACCCTACTACAATGCCTATTACAATTTTAATTGAAAGTCTTCATATAACGGTTTGGAGGGGGGTGTTTTCTGTCACTAAAAGCTGACAGAATACAAGCATACTTTCAATATCTTTTCTAAATTCTCTAATAATTTTTATTTCGTGTTGTGGATATTCAATTAAACATGAAGATACCCCTCAGCAGAAAAAATCCCTTAACTTTCGATTTGAGCAAGTATTATGATTGATTAAATGAAAATTTATTAAAGAAAAACAAGCTTAGTAGGGGACGGGCTTACTGTATTTTTTCCGAAAGAAACGAAAGAGAAAACTCCATTGGATTACAACGCTTTATTCCGTTATACACGTTTAGGCATATACTGACGGAATAAAGCGTGTAATCAAATTGGGGATTCGTGTTCGTGTTTCGTTTCGCAAAAATACAGTAAGCCTAGTAGGACAGTAAGGGCATACGACCACTCGATCCTATCCGTTTACCAACTACAGTAATGTAGTTTATTGTATTTTAAAATAAATAAATAAAAACTCACCGAAAAAGTTCAGCTCAAAACAAAAAAAAAACAGAAATAATTTAACTTATGTCTTTGATGGTCCAAACATAGTCAAACTTTGAAATCAAACAAGATTTGATCTTATTTTTAAACAAAATAACAATATCGTAAAACAACATTATGCAAATACTTTGATAGAACAATACTCTTATGCGAATACTTAACAACAACAAAAGAAACAAAACAAAAAAATTCATAGGGAGTTTTAAGAAACCGCTTGTCAAATTAGATCATAAACAATAAGCAAACGAAAGAGCTTGGAGATTGTGTATTATTGTCCTAAAGACAACTAAAACAGTAACAATCCGTGGATAAAATTTTAAAAAGTGTTAACAATTTTCATCGGCTTCAATGAAATTTTTTTTAGTCCAAATCCTAAGAAATGCACTTTTTTCCAGATGTGTTATTATTTGATGGTTTACCTTTTTGCTCTTCTAAATCAGAGGGCACTCATTTTGTCTATTTCATCTCTGTTCAAATCACCCACGTGGGGCATTCGGCTTGACACAGCGTGGCAAGCAGAGGAAAGTCAGAATACCGAACCTTCTTGTGCAAAATTCTAGCAAGTGAGAACACCTCCGTCGACAAATCTTACAAATATTTGCCACGAAATTGATATAGGAACCCAATAAATAGCGTGAAATTTGTTTTAATATGCTCTTCGCAGTACTTGAAAAATGTAGCATTTTCACAACTCGGATCTAAATTTGGCTAATCGAGATAGAGAAAAGGCGATTGATAATCGAAACTTATAAACATTTAAAGAGTTATTCTCTAGTCTTATTCGAAAATTGGCCTTCTCCTGTATTAATAATTTACTTAAATTACTTATTAGGGTAAGCGCGTGAACAAATATCGTTCCCGTACCCACGAATGCACGGTTATATCCCTTCTAGAGGGAAAATGTCTACCACCCTGGAGATCATCGCAAAAAGGAGGTGGCGCATTTGTCTTTTATTATATCGTCGGTGTATTACATAGTGACGGAATGTTGAATTGTTATCATTTTACGAAATTCGGGAAATGGTACTAAATATCACAGCTTGCAAGTACTGTATTAATAAATACTCTTAATTATAAATTTTGTCAATTTTGACATATGTTGCATAACCCAGCGACTTTGGTGGGATTACCATCGTGACGGATGTTTGAACCACTTCTGTCATAGAAGTTGGTAAATTTTTTTTGATTCCCACCAGGGCTTTAAATACTTTTGTTTAGTAAATATTTAATCTTAAATTTAAATAACTGACGCAAGCAAAATATGTAATTCATTTATAAATATGCTATTACTAGAATTTATATTATATTTGTCAGTGAAAGCAGTGATCTCGCAGTCCACTGCAACATCCGTCATTTTGTAATAACCAAATTGAGAATATTCACGATGACGCACGTTGGTTTGACGGATGGTTTTTCGATAAACGACGATTGTGTATTCCAATAATGACCGGATGCTGAATAACACTTAGTATAGGGAAAAGTCAACATCGTCACTATGTCATGAACCTATCGCCATTTGCGTAAATTTTCGTATGACGATAGATGATTACTTGAGTAATCCTTTTCCAATGTATTACACCCAATTTATCAAGTAAGAATCAATGATAAGTGCTAAAATAAATTGTCATTGTTCATTTTGTTTTTCAATAGATTTGATCGTTTGATACGTATAATGGGATGTTTACCGAGTCTTTAGAGTTCGCGATTTTTCAAATGCGATTTTTTTTTCTCAAAACAGAAAATCGTATTTTGCTTAACATCCGTCCCAGTATGTATACACCCGACGATATCCATAAGAGCAATTTTCACCTAACACAAGGCAGGGTCCGGTCCGTGATTTTTGAAAAATGGGAAAATGGCATTTAGGGTTTAGGTAACACTCGTTGGGTCTCACTCTATGGTTACTCTACTATCGCCTATTAAGCAAATAGCTATGAAACAAAACAAAGCTTTCACCTTCTCATGATAATCCCCATAGAATTGCTACCTTATTTTGATCCTGGATTTTCCGTCTTCGGATTCAGAAATTTTGAGCTGTCCATTTGGTGGCCGTTAACGTTATGTAAAAGCTCAGCGATCCATTATAATCACAGCCTCGTATAACGATGCCTTTCATAAGAAACTCTTCTTCAAAGGTAACTTGAAATCCACGGGTCAACGTGAAGGAGAGGCGACCATCATTGTCCACTCCTTAATCTTGCCCTCTGAAATTCCATGCCGCGTTTCTACCGGATGCGAATGCTGTGATTTGATCATCACTGATGGTTTTATTCTCTTCATTATATTTAGTGAACAAGAATACGAACAAAATACATTAAAGTCCAACATAAATTTTTATAATAAACTCATCTCGTGTATAATTTGTAAGCTGCTGCCGAAATGTAAAAGTTGCTTTGTCTCTGTCTTAATGTGTTCTAAGGCGCTGTGTCTTGTATTAGTATTATTACATGACTATTAAGCATTAAGGCGAAATTATCTTTTTTGCTTTCACGAAAGTTGGCGTTTAACGCGAAATTCGGTTTCCTTTAAGGCATATTGCTCCTTCTTCTTCTATTCCCTACGTTATGGCAAAATTAGCTTTTGTTATTCACTCAGAACGCTCTTAGGCGAAATAATTGATATTAATTTTTAAAAAAAAGGTCCGTCAAGTTCGGAAGGTGTGTGTGGTGTGGGGGTTGGGGGGGGGTGAATGCCACCTTCCTATACTTATACCTTCCTATCCTATTCCTATTCCTACTGTGTAAAATGCCAAGAATGGTACTTTTGTTACGTATGATGCTACTGTAGGCAAATACTGACAATGTCTGTATTTGTTCTCATTTTTAGAGTAATAACATGTGTAAGCTTACTTTGGCACCCATCATTGCCAAATACCAATTTTACTTGTATGAATGGCGAAAATTGCGATAATTTCTTGTTTTTTAGAGATTTGCTTACAAATAACGTTATAAGCTCTCAGTTATGACGTTACTTTGAAATCAAATTGTTATGACTTGATATGTTTGTACTTTATTTGAAGAAAAGACATAATGAAGCTACACATTGATACCCAAAAAAAAGATGATGTCTGTCCCTTAATTACAAAAAACGGGGGGGTTGGGGTGTACCAATCCCCCCGATCGTAAATGTAGTAGAAAACCCCTTGGTTGGACGAGGGTTTAAAGGCCGACTCAGAGATTTCCCGAGGAGGGCGCCCTCAATTTCCAAAAAAATTGTGTTTTTGCATGAAAATAATGCTTGTTCATATACTAATCACTGTGTGAAATTGCTAAGCTTAAATCGAATTCCTTCATATAGAAAATCACAACTTTGTTATAAAATTCCGGATCCGGAATTTTTGTTATACACAGTATCCTATGGGACGTAAGACTACACATACATGTTTACTGCATCAAAACGAAAAACCCGATTCATCTCAAATTTCGGAATTGTGCATTTTGGGTTACTATCTTTAGTTCTAGTTGACTATTTTTCATTATTACACAAAAAAATAATATTTCGAAATCTCTGAGTCAGACTTTAAGACTTCATTTTGTTTCCGGTTTATTCCGTCAAAAGATATGAATAGTAATTTATGCAAATGAGGTGGAATAACAAAGGATATGAATATTTATTAATCTAAATAACAAAAAGAATTCGTTATAAACTAATGAAAGATTAATATTTCCCCTTATTCCACTGTTAGGATGATTATCTATATATTAATACCGGTGGTCTGTCTGTCTGTGTGTCTGTCTGTTTGTCTGACCGAGGCTATTTTCTCGGAGTCAGAGGGTCGCACGTTCCTGAAACTTGGTGGATTGGTGCCCATTGATCGTTCGAAGACGAGTCTGTTTGTATTGGTTAGTGGATCAAACGTCATCAGGGGTCACTCGAGGTCAAATGGGGGTCAAATGGGGTAAACTTTGGTGTATCCAGACGAAACTTGGTGTGCGGGTCGATTGTTGATGCCAAAAATTTTAAAGGTTACGACAAGGTCATCAAGGGTCATTAAACCCAGGTGATCGTGAAAATCGGAGACCGCCTAGTTATTATTATTACGATTATGATTATGATTATATCACTATATCCTACGCTAGGGCGAAATTCTCTTTTGTTAAACATAGAGTTCGACGTTAGGGCGAAATTTGTTTTCGCCTTAACGTTATCCTTTGTTTGCGCTTTATTCCGTCAAAAGATATGAATATTAATTTATGCAAATGAAGGATAATCTCATTGGCTAACAAGAAACATAAATATTAATTAATTAGCATAATAATAAAGGCTCATTATAGCCTAATGAATTATTGAATTTTCGCCCTATGGTTCAATCTAGTAAAATTATTATTATTATTATTATTGTTATTAGAAATTATTACTATTATTATTATTAAAAACTACTTTAATGAGAATTGCAACACCCTAGGGGGAACACAGACACTCAACATACAACTATACAAATTAAAAACCGACGTTACGGAAAGATAAAACCTTCCTTCATCAGGGTAAAAAAGACCAAAAGGGTCTACATGTAAAACAA
>JAMKCH010005255.1:0-44235 GCA_023653785.1 Ophioderma brevispina | reverse complement strand
GGATTCGACTGCTCAAATTTCAGGATGACAATGAGAAAAATACGGCCTTTCATCTGATATCAAAATCGATACTACTTCCGGGTAAATCAGGGGGGTCCCAAAGACGATCGGAACACGCCCCTTTAACCAAAGGAGCTCAAATCCAAACTGTTTTGTTTGGAGGGGTGGGTTTTTGTTTTTTGTGCATTTCTAAAATATCTTTTGTGTTTAAACAAATCCAAACTAAATTTAATATATATAAAAATAAATACAATATATTTTGTAAAATTTTGGAACGGCAAATAAATGGCTAGCAAAGCAACACATTTGAGGTATATCAGCAAAAGTCCTTCCAGAATGAAGTCAATAAGAAAACAATTTTAAGTCATTGCTAAAATAAAACCCTATATGAAGTACTTTTTTCTTTTCAATTCTTTGTTTTTTTCTGTTTATCTTAACACAAAAGCAAAATACAAAAAATGTACATGTACAATAAATAATGTTTAAGCCACTATATTGCTTGTACCTTCCTCGAGTCAGTGATGTCAGTGTGTAATGCAACAGACGCAGCACTAAATCACGAGCGTTGATTCAAAGCACTGATGTACGCACGCTTGCGTATAAAGGCGGTGCGCAAATGTACACGCAAAACAGCTGTTTGAACACGCTGATGTAACTGAATCGAGGAAGATAAATGGAGTATATCTGCAAATTTCTTGACCAGAATACAATAAAAATTTATCAAAATCAGTCATGGCACTTTCAACCCCGAGGTCTATGGTCCGATTTGATTGGTTATACATTGGGTTATTTAGTGTATCTAGCCAATGAGAAACATGCAAGAAAACCTTAAATGTGTAGACATATGGCAGGTCTCTTTTGATTGGTTACTCGGAGGTTACATCTTGCTATATCATGTAATGAGCCAATGAGAAATACCGTAAGAAAGGTGGTAGACCTCAGGGGGTTAAACAAACATGCATGTGATAATAAATTGTGTAAATGGTAAAGGTGAAATGTGAACACACTCTTTTAAAGGCCGACTCAGAGATTTTGAAATATAATTTGTTTGTGTAGTGATTAAAAATAGTCATCTAGAACTAAACATAGGCGCCCTAAAATGCTTAATTCCAGAGCTAGAGATGAATCGGATTTTCCGTTTCCATACAGTAAACATTTATGCACAATATAACAGTGCCGTGGGATACTGTGTAACAAAAATTCCAGATCCGGAATTTTATAACAAAGTTGTGATTTTCTATATGAAGGAATTCAATTTGAGTTATTTCACACAATGATTAGTATATGGACAAGTATGCAAAAACATGATTTGTTTGAAAATTGAGTGCACCCTCATCAGAAAATCAGAGTCAGCCTTTCAGCCCAAATCTGCCACTTATGATGAGTACCCATATCTGTACCGATTTCTAGCAAAACAGTTGAATTTGGAAACAATACATACATACCTGTATGAGATCCAAAAAAAATTAATTGCTTGTCCTCCACTGACTGACCCAGTTTTCAAAAATCAGAGATTTTTTTCATAAAAAGTTAGTTTTTCTTAAAATATTTTCACATATTAAATTACACCAAAACAACATTTTTAACAGTTTGTAGAAACTTCCAAATTGTTTTAAAACAAAAAAGCAATACAAATCTTCAATTGCCCTTTAGACTTTAGTTTACATTTTGACTATAATTTATTAAAATATATGAACAAAAACGTTTCCAACTGACCGACCCTGTAAAAGGACAAGCAAATCATTTTTGCAGGGACTTTTAAGGAGAGTGAGAGTGATAGCTCCCCTACAGCTCTCCTTAAGCACTTTTTAGGAGAGTGGTTTAAAGCTCCTCTTGGGAATCTGGTTAGCAGTGGTAAATGCCATGCACCGCTCCCCTCAAAACTCTCCCTGATATGACCAGGAGAGCTTTTTACTGAGCACCACCTTATTTTATAAGTCAGTCCCTGTTTTTGGGGGCCTGAACAGTCAATGCTGGCATAATAAGTTACATATCCGGGTTATTTGTGTTGTTTTATGAAAGAAATGGCCTACTTTGAATGACTCAATTTGGATATAATTGATCAATACCGTACTGTCTGTAATAAATGCCCCATGAGCGTGAATTTTTTTCAAAAAGGGGCGTTAATTATAGGTCATTTGTCCAGTTATATTTCTATTGCAATTTTAGCCAGCACCATCTGGAATGCCCGGTGCTCCCGCACGATCAATGTTTGAAGTAACTCAATAACATCAACAATGGCTGCACCCACAGCTGTACAAAATAGCTTATTTCACCGGCGTATCCGGACCTTGGTCTTTGAGGGAGGGGGGCGGAAGGACCTCTATTAGCCAAAAATAGGCTGATTTTGCATGTTTGGCATGAACTCCCAGGGGCGAGCACTCCGAAAGCACACCCCTAGATATGCCACTGTATTTGTCCGCTAAAATGGTCTGTTTAACAACCTTTTACACAGAGAGATATATATGAAAAACTTGTTAAACTCAAAGGTATCTGCATTTTAATTTGACAATATACAGGGTGAGTTGTGCACATATTAACCAGTTTCAGGCTGGAAAATCTGCCACCAGTTTTGCAGTGTAAAATTGCAGTGTATGGCATGATTTTGAGTATTTTCAGGAACCTTTTTGTCAAAAAAATTAAGGGGGCATTCATTAGAGGGGGAGCGTTTATTACAGACAATACGGTGTATACATAGTTTAGATGCAAAACGTGATGTATCCATTTTCTCAAATTAAGATATTAGCACAAATAACTAGTCAAATACAGAGAAGAAATTGAGAAAATATGTGTTACCTTTGACAATAATTTCAAAGAGTTTATCTTGAAAGTAAGGTATCAACTGAAAGGCAGTATTATGCAGAACATGATGGTGGTCTGGTCTCAAAATGTTTGAAAATAGTATATACCGGTTTTTGCAAAATTAAATTCCTCAGCAGATTGGTATGCTAAAAAGGGCAGAAATCACTGCTTTAACCAATAAGCTTAAATATTTGACCACCACAAACAATTTTCTTGTAAAGAGACTTTGTTATGTTTTTGTGGATTTGTTTTTAAAATGTAATCCTTGATAAAGATTAAATATATAAAAATAAATACATTTTGCTATGTAAAAGTTTTGGAACACAAGAAAAATGGCTAGTATAAACCAGCACTTAACTTAAAGTTCATTTCTATGTAACTACATGTCGTACGCCATCTTTAAGTGTACAATCTTTGTTAAATATCTCTTTTGTGGTACTATTTCTACTCTTTGTCACAGCCTGTATGAGACTATCCAAATCTTCTGGAATTGCCTCACTCTCTGCTGTCAAAGACACATTATTTACCACGCAAGTCTGATCTGGTAAGTCCTGAGTCTGTTTGTGCACTACAAGATCACTGTTGGTTTCAGATTTGGTTCTGATAATGGTGTTGGCATGCATTTGAACATCTTCATCAACATGGGCAATCTCTATCTCTGTTCCTACATTAATGTCACACTGTTGCTTGGTTTCTACAATGGGACCATCTTTTATTGGCTCTTCCACAATGGGACCATCTTTTATTGGCTCTTCTACAACACTTGCAGATGTTGTAGTGACGTCCATTACCATTTGTGCAACACTTGGGTTGCCTGCACCTACTGTCTGCTCAACAACTGGTGCGATTTGGTCACTTTCACTGTAAATTTTATCGCAGCCTTCTGAGGTAGTAGTGTCTTCCACTTCAATGCTCTCACGCTCTGCAGGTTCAACCTTAATTTGTGTGGTTGAAATGGACGGTGCTGAATGAGAAATACATTGTTGTTGAGCTGAAACATCTTCTTGACACTGACTTGATGAAGTTGATGGTTTTTGATTAGCTGATGACCCTTTTGGCTGACGTGGACCTCTCGTTCCTTCATCTGGGTATGATGCTAAATGTGAACTGATACCACGCTTCTTCTTTGGCTGGAATTAACCAAACAGTCAATCACATAAACAAAGTTAATTTTTTCACAGAAAACAAAATAACACCTCTAAAGATGAAATTTCAGTGAGTGCACTTGAAGTATATGTCTACATTGTAATTTTGAGAATGATTTGCACATTTCCCAATTGTAAAACGAAGCATCAATATTTTCTTATAGATAACGTTTCCACATGATCTGTTGCTGAACTTTGATTAGTATGCTGGAATTGTTATGCTTTTACTCCTTACGCTGACAATTAGATTCATCTCAAAAATTATATACCGTATTGTTCCTAACAAATGCCCCAGGGGTGGTGCATTTTTCAAAAAAGGGGGGGGGGGAGTTTATTACAGTCAAAAATGGAAAGTCAGTGTGCCAGTGCTCTTTGTGTGTCTACGTGTGCCAGTTACCATTAGTGACGGATCAGAAGCAGAAAGCATTGATGACAAAAGCGATTATGATACGGATTACGACAGTCCCGGCCATTAAATCATGTGTTTTAGGTAAGCTTAACTCAATGTCTTGAATTGTTTTATCCAAAAATCGTAGGGGGCGTTTATTAGAGCATGGGCATTTATTAGGAACAACACGATAGTTGCCCAGTTTTGGAAAAGGAAGCAGACGACACACAAAGCTATGAATTGATTATTTCTGATACCTTTAAGATATGGTAAGGTATTAGAATTTATTGACACCTCAAAACAATTGTGTCATATTGTGTCATAGACGAGTTTTCCCTTTTAGTCACCTCTTAATTACATCAGGCCTATTATTTACCCCGAGCCCGCTGGGGGGTGCCTTTAATATCACAATGCAATCCTCCATGACCACAATATTAATCCATAATGTTGTAAGGCCTGAATGGCACCAATGCTGTTATTAATTACGTAAGGTATAAATTTACTGCCATTTGTATCCAAATTCCAAGGCTATCGCCAAAATCATTGAATAAAACAAATCACAGCTGAACGAGGCCACTGTCCATGAGAATGATGGCATTTTTGTAAATTGACCAATTACACATTCCCCCAAATGCATTGTAATTTGACCCAATGATGTCACATTAACGTAAGTACAAATGCATATTATGCGTGCATGCATTATGTGGCACATGAGGTGCTTATAATAAACATTCCTACATGAGTTTGGACTTAATGCTCCTAATTGCATGTTTTTGTGTGGACCCCCTTTAATTTGAAAACTTAAGTTTGACATTTTTGGAAATTAATCTATTTTGAGACTGAGAAGATAAAAAAAGTGGTTCTCAAACCACTAGTGTTGCCTACTTTCGTGATCCACCTTTCCTTCACTCTCTGCACAAGTTGACCTTTGACCTTGATATGTGACCTTTAACCCTACCATGGCATACAAGTCTCAATGGTGCACCTATGATTTGAGTTTGGTGGCAATCATAGTTAAGATGTCCATGCACAAGCAATTTGAAAGAGGTTAACTGAAGCTCTAACATAAACACACACAAATGCACACAGACGGGCAGACACACAGAATTTGGATTAGTATGTGCCTTAACAGGGTAGGCGACACAAATATGTAATTCTTTCAAACTGGAGGTAGGCAGAGTTTTGTGCATTAAAGCTGATGGTTAGTTAGACATTAAATGGTTTTGTGTAAATAATTAGATTGATTTCATTAAAAAAGCCCCAATGTCTGAAATATGCTGGTACTAAAATTCATAACCGAATCATTGCCTCTGATATGTATCACTAATAATTATGCTTATCTCCTGTGCCCCTACTTGCATTCAAGCAACACACAATACATACACACATACCTTGGGTTGGGGTTTGACATAGCCTGGGCTATGTACAACCTGGTGCTTTATCAAGGAGTTCTTGAAGACAAAGGTCTTAGAGCAGCCATCTTGTGAACATGCAAATGGACGGGCGCCCTCATGGTAATTTTGAACATGTCGATCCAATTCATCCAACTAATTGACAGGGTAGAAAAAAGATCAATCATTAGAAGTTATCTTACAAAAGAGATTACATATATTGATCATGTTGCAATTTGGTAAAATTACCAGAAAAAAACATACACCTGACCAAGAGAGACCAGAAACAGTTTGTTATTTGATTGTGATATTGTCAGAGTGATTTAATGACTACAGCTGATGTATTCATATTATCATTTTAGTTTAGTTAGTTAAACCAAAGTTTTAAATCTGGTTTTGTCCCCGCTAATGTGGTTGGCCGGATACACATCACTCAGCAATACTGCTGTGTGAGGATTTATTGGAGCAACAGATAATTGACCGGATGCCCTTCCTGATGCCCACCATGAATGGCAGCATGTGCTGGATGGGCCGCCATTAGCTCTCCAGAGCTGACGCCCTTGTAGGTAGATCTTCTTTTTCATTTCTACCAGGGTAACCAGCTAACCTCCTCCTCCTATTTCCTTAGAAACCCGAAGGGGTGACGGTGTAGCCGCTGACAACTCGGCACTGGGACAGGTAGTACTGGTTACCAGGAAACCAGTAGCAGGCTCTCAAAGGAAACCTGACCTGACATTTGAAACTATCAAACACCACTCCAATGATGTTGACTCTTTCGAACCCTGGTGTGGAATGAAATAGTCCAGTTTGCATTAAAATCATACTTTACCTGCGGAAGCTTTTACCTAAATCTTCCACAGGAATTGTGCACATTTCAACTCTGGAGATGAGTGATGGTCATGTTTGTTTCTGGCTTGGGCTTTTCACTTCACACCAGCACTTTAGAATACTACAGTTTTTGCATTTCAACCAGGGATCACATAAAACAGACAAGTTAATCATTCCTTCCAAAGAGTTGTGATTTACCTAGTGTACAAGTACAGCAATACATAAATATCTCCCCATTTGTAAATTGTGATTATTACTCAGTGATTATCACTGAGTTTACCTTCAGTGCTGAATACTGGCAGTTCTCCCTGGGACAAACAAACACTTTCTTCAGATCATTGTGGATCTTCATGTGCACTCGCAACTTAAATGATAAGAAAGAGAAAATATATTACAATATCAAATAACTGTTCTGCACACTCTGCATGAGTTTATTCATCTTACTATAGCTAAACGTGGCAAAACAACTGGTAGTAAACATTATCCTGTTACATTAAATCAGCATCATGATATCTGGGTATGATGCTAGATGTGAACTTATACCACGCTTCTTCTTTGGCTGTACTTAACAAAATAGTCAATCGCATAAACAAAGTGAATTTTTTTTCACAAAAACAAAGTAACACCTCCAAAGATGAAATTTCAGTGAGTAAACATTACCCTGTTACATTAAATCAGCATCATGATGAAATTGAAATAATTTTCTAACATTACTATACTCTGGCTCATAATTTCTTGGACAGTTTTGAATGTACGGCCACTTCCCCACCAAAACGGCGCACCATCGTGTTGCATGTAGATGCAGTACACGCAACGATCAACGCGCCCGTTTGTTATGTCCCAGAAATTATGACCCAGATTATACATGTATTACCTTGTGTCTCTTGTAGAACACCTTGTTACAGTCACTGCATCTATGTTCTGCAAGGACAAAAATCATAGGGAGGGTGACCATGCATTCAACTGAATTAATGTTACAAGTCTAATTCAGAAGAAAATTAAACTATTAGCGGGTGAGCCAGGCATGTTGGTCGTACCACCTGGGGGGGGGCAAGGAGGCATTTATACCAGGGCTACCTCATATTATGACATACACGAAAATGTATGATGGATATTCTGAAAGGGTAGCTTAAAGTGACAGGAGGAGATTTTTTTAGGATACAAATTTCTCTCAAATTTCACTGGATCGGATGTAGACCACCTACCGAGAACGTTCGAAGGTTTATTGGACAACCAGGTGCAAAAGAAAAACGCAAACCTTGTTTTGAACTTGCCTGCTATCGTAATCGTTCCCCATAGAAAACCATGCTTTAACTTTCTGTCGTGCACGACAGATACTACTAAATCATCATCTTATTACATAAAGACGGCGTATTCGGCTTATTCACTTCAGGTGTGATCTAATACATTGGTAACCATTCCAAATATGTAAAAAACCGGGGTTCGAGAAAAATTGGGGGCGCTTCTTCCTGGAAATCTCCTCATGTCTCTTTAAGCGAGATAGGGGGTCACAAAAGATTACACAGGGGACAAAATTTATAAGTGGTCTAATGTTGTTGAATTGCATACCAAAATGTTCATATGATCACAAGGATTAAAAAAATGTATAGTTTGTGCTATCTCTGACTTACCCTTACGGAGTTGTAAGCTGAAAACCGTTATTGTAGGTCAAAGGTTAAATTTAGCTTCTACAGGGGTCAAATACTAAAAAACGCTTCAAATTCAGTAGAAATGGTCTCATATTGTTTGTAATTTTATCATACGATAACCTGGCTTTGGGACAGGTAGTACTGGTTACCAGGATACCAGTAGCTGGCCCTCAAAGGAAACCTGACCTGACCTGCCTGTCTATATACACAGCCAGCCGACAAACCAGCCATCTATGCCATTACAATAGTCTTCCACAACACTGTTGTAGTGGCCAAAAATGGATGCACCGACATGAAATCGAACTCAAGACCTTCTGATCATTTTACTTTGATTAGCTCTGAATAGGCGGGAATTATTTGGCTCACGTTGATCTGAACATAAAAATATTTCCTATTCCCATCAAACGCAAGCATTACGAACATTGTGTCTGTCATGCCGTGTTCCACACATGCTATTCTTTTTCAGTTCACATGGTAAAGAGACCCGCCTATTTAAAAATCTACAGGAAACAAATTCTTTTAAGGCCTAACGCCCCCAAAAACCCTAACCCTAAAGCCAAATATAAAAAAGAATTTGTCACATGAAGAAATTTGAAGGGGTACATATGGAACTCTTGCCGATCAAGGTATAGATGGAAGACTATGTACCAGACGATCTGCCCCACTGATAATGGGTGAGTTCCATCCTGCACCAATGACAGGTAAACAAAAAAAAAAACAGGAACCGGGCAATGGAAATCTGTACCTGCCTACTGACCAAGCTACTCGTGTAACAACACTTTGGTAAGTACTATTTCTTCCAATTGGTTTACTCAGTTTCCTCTTGAAGCAAGCAATCATTCTTCATGTTTATACATTTTGTGCAAGCACAATTTTCTTACTCCTGTAAGGTTTTCATATTTAAGATACACAATTCAAAATTTACTTATTTTGTGTGAAAAAGCCAAGCTTGAATTTCCACTTAGAGGTCCGTTTTTTTTTTCTTGGAAGTTAATCAATAGCTAGCACTGTAGTCTTCCTCTTTTATGTTTGCATTAAATTTACAATGACGTAAGAATTTCTGTTAGAGCATATCTCAAAAACAACCTTAAACATACCTGTAACATGGTCATCAGCTACATGTTTTCTTAAAAGGCTCCACTTATAGCATACTTCACTGCAACCTTCCTGTGGACAGGTATACCCTGGAAAAAAAAAACAATTTAAAGTATTGAGATACAATACTTACATACTATACACAGACCATCATTTTGCCAACTACCAATACTGTATTTACCAGTCTGTTGAGATCAGTTGCTTGACACTGAACTGTTTGATTGTTAAAGTACAAACTTGTAGAGTGACACTTGCAGCTTGTGCCACCAACTGAAGATGAGGCACAAAAATGATGACATACAGATTAATGTTCAGTTTTTGCTGACAAAGTGGAAACAAGGGGGTTCTCAAACCAATAGTGTCACCTGCGTTCACAATTACTACATGCTTTCCTTATAGCTTCACCTGAGATGACCTTTGACCTTGAAATACGACCGTTGACCTTGAAATGCGACCTTTGACCTTAAAATGTGACCTTTGACCTTAAAATGTGACCGTTGACCTTAAAATGTGACCTTGACCTTAAAATGTGACCTTTGACCTTAAAATGTGACCTTTGACCTTAAAATGTGATCTTTGACCTTGAAATGTGACCTTTGACCTCATCAGCTGATGAAGGTGCTCATCATACTGTTGCAATTGCAATTGGATTGAATGATTTTGACTGGCACCAAAACTTTCGTGTAATTTTAACATCCAGACAGCCAGACAGAATGACTTGATTAGTATGTACCTCCTGCAATCCTTGCAGGTATTAATGAATTACCCAGCCGCCCACCCATGAAGACAGCAGGTGGGCGGCCCATTTATATCACTACAATAGCCCTCCACAACTTCTTGTTGTATGGAGGCCCAAAAAGGGAGGTTTCCCAAGTGCTGCAAGCTCTGTAACAGAGTATCTTACCTGCATGTTGCTTTGCATGTCTTTTCAGCTTGCTGGGTGTCACAAAACTAGCACCACATCCTTCATGTTCACACCTGAAGGAGCATAAAATAAGATGCAGTGTATTTTCTGCTCTGTGCCTATATTTACTGGATTATTTCATACATTCTGTCGGAGTCTTGTTAAGTTGTTATTACTTTCCTAGTAATAACACTAGAGGGAAAGATTGCTGTTGTGCTGGATGGGCAAGTTAACAAAACTAAACAGTAGCCTAATCCTTTAAAGAATAGATTCTAAGTCTTAAAATATTGTGAAGCTCGATATACCCTCTCAATTTCTACTTTATGCCAAAGCTGAAAAAAATTAACATAAACTGTTACTTCCAAAAAACTTGAATGCAAAGTTTCAGTCCAGGTCCGGGGAGTAAGTGTAATAGTAATAAATCCAAAATTTTAAATCCGGTTTTGTCCCCGCGAACGAGGGTGGCCAGATTCACCTGAAACTTGCAGCAACCACCCTTACTCCCTCCTTCCACTTCGCCCAATTCAATGCATCCTCCATCCTCAACCCGACTCTCCTCCTCCACTTGCTTCTTCCAAGTCTTCATTGGACGTCCCCTCCTCAAACCACCCACCTCAAACTCAAAAGCCCTTCTTAAAACATGCCCGTTATCCTTCTTCAGCATGTGCCCATGCCAATGTACACTTTTCGCCTTTGCCAACCTCTCCACCGCTTCTTCTAAACCCAACATCTGCATCAAGTCCTCAGTCTTCATCCTATCCATCAACTTCACACCACACATTGCTCTCTCTGTCCTCCTCAGAATCCCCATCTCATTTTCGCTCAGACACCATGTCTCGCCCCCATACAGCATCAATGATCTCACACAACTCTTATACACCATACCTTTCAACTTCAAAAATAGATTTAATGAAATCCATTCCAAATTCAACATGTTGAATCCATGCAACTTTGCTGTCACACATCTTAACCTATAGTAGCTGTCACAAAAGAACGGCCCTCGCTTCTCAAAATGGGGCGTATCGTGCCTAAACACGGAAGTGCGGGTCCGATTGGCTTTTCAAATCAGGCCATAGCCATAACAACAGCGCATTAATCGGATTGGCTGATTGCTCGTTCGACTTCCGAGCAAGTTGCGCGTAAAGAGTAAATAGGTCCCGCCCATATCGCTCATGAGCTGATCGCGAGCGTATACGCAGTCAAGCGAGGGCCGTTCTTTTGTTACAGCTACTATAGATTGGTATAATTTGAAGTGGGGACAGTTTCATCAATTCCAATTGCTCTAATATAACCTTGCTCTAGAATAATACATCACCCCCACTGCTGCTCAAACACAACTGTGACAAGGAATATTAGGCTATGGTCTGTTACCCTAGAACTTTAATGACCATGTAAACATTAAAATACCACAATTTTCTCTGTAATTTATTTTCCATTATTTCTTACTTATGGAGAGTTTTAAAGAAATAACCTGACAAGTCACTGGGGCTATAATGTACTGCCCTTGCCATGGGGGATGCACGGGGATGGAGAGGGTGGCCCCGGGTTTGGCAAGAGACTGTGTGTGGAGGATGCGGGAAGGGACTTGAGGGAGTGGGGAAGGAGGTGGAAAAGTTGCGTGACGAGGTGGAGGCAGTGAGGGAGTTCACATGCCTAGGGGACAGGATTAGTGCGGGTGGTGGATGTGAGGCGGCTGTGACAGCCAGAGTAAGGTATGGGTGGGTGAAGTTTAGAGAATGTGGAGAGTTGTTACTTGGGAGATTTCCTTTGAAGATTAAAGGGATGGTGTACAGGAGTTGTGTGAGATCAGTGATGCTGTATGGGAGTGAGACATGTGCCTGAGTGAAAATGAGATGGGGAATTTTGAGAAGGGCAGAGACAGCAATGGTGAGAGCAATGTGTGGTGTGAAATTGATGGATATGAAGAAGCTGAGGATTTGATGCAGATGTTGGGTTTGGAAGAGGCGGATGACGACTGGTGAAGGCGAATGGTGTAAGATGGTATGGGCACGTGCTGAGGAAGGATGAGGAGCATGTTTTAAAAGGGCTTTTGAGTTTGAGGTGGGTGGTTTGAGGAAGAGGGGCTGACCAAAGAGGACATGGAGGAAGCAAGTGGAGGAGGGGAGGTGGAGAGTAGGAGGGTGGGTTGAGGATGGGGGATGCGTTGAATCGGGCGAAGTGGAAGGAGGAAGTAAGGGCGATTGCTACGAATGTGAGGTGAATCCGGCCACCCCTGGTTGCGGGACAAAACCGGATTTAAAAACTTTGGTTTTACTGCTACTTACTACTTGCCGTGATCAAACAAGAAAGCTTTTAAAAAGTGAAGTGTGTGACTCAACTTTCTTGAAATGGTCTTTACAGCAAAGTAGGAGAAAGGTTATGTAAAGTTTTGCACTGGCTTCTTAAAAGTGCATAGACTGCTTTATGAATAAATTACTGGTTGCCATGGTATCTGCAACCCTAAAATGTATATGTGAAGTCGTCATTTGCATAGGTTTCACTGGGGCAAAGGCTGAGTGTTTTCCTGCAGTATAGAGAAGGCCATATTGAAATTCAAGGAGATATGTCACAATAATTTTCTTGTGGGGGTAATTAAAGGCAATAATCATACAGATGCTGTTTGTTCAGATTGCTATCTTCAGTAGATAACATCTTTCATCTAAGTATTGTTTTCAACACCAAGCTAAAACAACCTTGCCCAAACCTACCCATCAAATTTGTGTTTTTGTTGAAACAATGAACTAGTTGGACTTTAATGCAATGAAAACATAGAACAAGTCTTGTGTGCATGATTTTGGTAATGCGTGAATTCTCTTTATGGCTTTCGCTGCATGCTACCGTAAAATAGCAAAGTTCTGTGTGGTGGATTTACAGGTTTTTGATGCATTTTTCTCTAATCCACAGGTTTTCATGCAGTAATAAGGGCCTATACATCTAGATATACTAACACTAATCTCCAATGCTGGACATCAAAGAGTGAGCTGCTTACCTTCCCCAAATTGCTTATTTTGGGGGAAAAAAATCATTATCTTCGCAAACCAATGACTTGAGTGTATCTAAGCATTTTAACCACCCCGGGGCATTACCGCCGACGATTACAGTCTGTTTGGCTCATTACACAAGGCAACTAAGATAGCCATCTGAGGATTAGTAATAAAAATAATGCCTTCAAACGGTGTAAACCCAGGGGAGGGCGGCAAAGAAATCCAAATTTAGACGTCTTCCATGGTTTAACACGTAAAGCGAAATCTTGACGAAAAAGTCTGATGTGTTATCTATTTTGTAGAGTATATTTTCTTATTCCCCCCCCAAAACTGTTGGAGACGAAGAATTAACTCCACTGGAAGGGTGATTTCTGATTGATTGTATAAAAACGAACAAGACGGGGTTCGTAGTGGGTCATGGGAACACATCAATGGGAAACCCACATTCAAAGCACCAAATGGGTTGTGGTTTGCACTCCGTATGCTGTAATTTTTTTGACATTTTTGGTTGAGTGCTTATAATGGATAGGCTTGGCCGCCACGCCTGGTGTAAACCATACCAATTTCACATGAGGCGAACAAAATAAAAAAACCCTGTTTGACGGGCTCCCCCGACCGACCTGATTTTTCAGTTTGGCAGAATTTTTTTTTTTTTTTTAGTTTTTCCAAAATCATGTAAAATCAAGCTTGTTTTTAGCCAAATTTATCAATTTTGAAAAAATTTTTTTAGAAAATTTGTTTGTAAAAATTTTTGGGGCTATTTTAGGCCAATTGTGAGCTCCAGAAAATGAAAAAAAAAAATAAAAAAAGAAAAATGCGCCCGACCGACCGACCCTACTTGAAAAGTCCGCTCGCCCGTACTAAAACAGGGTTTTCTTCTTTCGTCGTCTTATCTATGTATGGGCTATTGCATGATATACCTCCCAGCGACACAATCAAAATAGGGCTTAGAGCCGATAGATGCACTAAGCAAAATTCTTGATTGGTCACTGGAAGGTATATCATGCAATGAGCAAATCCAGAGTATGTAAGAATGGGGTATGGTTTAGATAAAGATATACAAGCACTTTTTTGATTGGTTACTAAGAGCTAATCTAATATTGTGACCTGTAATGAGCCCAATCAGCCAGGTTATATTAAAAGGTGGTAGTGACCAAGGGGTTTAACAAGAGAAAATTACATTTATTTCTTTATTACATTTATTGCCCAGGGGGTTAATGCGGGCATCAATCAGTATGCCTTTAACAATCATTTTTATCATGTGTAGCCAACCTTCAATCAGTAAATGTCACCTACCTAAATGGCTTGATGTTGGTATGCTCATACGTGTGTATCTTGAGTGTTAGCTTCTTGGCAAATGCCTTGCCACATCCTTCATGGTCACACTTGAACTAATAAAACAAAATTCATGGAATATATTACAAATTAAACATCAATGCTTAGTCTAAATTGTGTATGATTGTGAAGTATTGTCACACTTGAACTAATACAACAAAATCATGAAATATAACAAATTAAACAATCAATTTTAGTCCTACAAAATGTGTAATGCTTGTGAAGTAATTGTTGTGTGTTAAGCAACATTGGCTAATACAGATGATCAACAAACTTGACCCCTTGATTGTGTCCGCCATGTTTGAATTTTTAATTAAAACATATCATAACAGATGTGGTATACCGGAAAGCCTATTTCTAACTTTTAATTTGCTGCAAGTAATTCCAAATCGGTTAAGTCTTAAGGCCGAGATAGAGTCTTTTGAATCAAGTCATCATCGTTTCCCCTAATCCACGGATTCCCATTTGAATGCACGGCAGCACACCTACGCCAAATGATTAATTCAAAATGATACAAGGGTCGTCTATGTTTTAATAAACATTGTTTATGTCAAATCAAGTGGTATCTCAAGGTGTAAAAAGTCAGTGATAATTGTAGTGTTAATTTGAACCCTTTTTTCAAGATATGGCATCTTTGGGGGTCTACACATATAGACAATACTTAAACCTCAAAGGTTGTCAACGATGTATGTTCCTTCATATGGTTGATTCATGAACTCCTCCCGAAACATGTTACTTACAAGTACTTTATTTTTCAAATGCTTGTTATGAGTGATAAGGTAGATAAGCTAAGTGGGCATCTATGGTAACTTGTGACTTCATTTTGTGTGGTTAAACAGCGTCACATTTACTCTGCCCGTCATTCCTGCAGCCTTATTTTCCCTCTGGACAACTGATTTCCTTCAGCTGAATCCGTATCATTTTAATGTGATCCGTGTACAGAGCGCAAAACCGACACTTGCTTTCAAACGACTGTAGCTCCGGTCAATACCTAAACTGATGTGAATGATCTTTGCGCACATTAAAAAGATAATGAACTAGCTTTCAGATTAATTACCACGTACGTTAGATATACGTTACTTAATAATTCAAAATGGCGGCACAAGTCTGGGTCAAGTTTTTTGGACTCACCTTGTATATTGTCTGTTCAGATTCCCATCAAAATTTTTTTTTTTCAATTAAAACTAATTATGCAAGAGATGTTGTGAATCCCCCAGACTGTAAGCATCTAACATTTGTGGCTTAGATTTGTAGCCATTTAAATTTGCAATAGACCTTTTCAATCGTAGTTTACTGAATATGATGACCCCTATCCTGGGCCATCACACCAACTGTTTGGGCACATCACTTACCTTATTTTGCTTTGCGTAATGTGGTGTCACGGGCAAGTGCTCTGTGAATGTACGCGAGCATATGCATTTATGCTCCAAACCTTTCTGATGTTATTTTGAAAAGGTCTATTATCAGAACTAAAATACATAGATATTACAATTTACATTAACATTAGGCCAAAAAAATTGTTGTGTTTCCCTCCCCAGCTTAAAATCAGGAAGGTCGGTAGGTCTTTTTTTTTTTTAAAATCCAGCTAAATACACTGGTGTGTTGCTGTGTCGTCTCCTCATCTGGTTCAGTTACATGAAAATGAACATGCCGAAATCCCAGGTCCTTTTTTTTTTTTTTTTTTTTAGACCTTTTCAAATCGTAGTTTACTGAATATGATGACCCCGATAATGGGCCATCACACGCAACTGTTGGGCACAGCACTTACGCTTATTTTGCCTTTGCGTAATGTGTGTCACTGGCAAGTGCTTGTGAATGTACGCGAGCATATGCATTTTGCTCCAAACCTTTCTGATGTTATTTTGAAAAGGTCTATTATCAGAACTAAAATACATAGATATTACAATTTACATTAACATTAGGCCAAAAAAATTGTTGTGTTTCCCTCCCCAGCTTAAAATCAGGAAGGTCGGTAGGTCTTTTTTTTTTTAAACTCATTTCTCCAGAAAGTGATTGCTATTCATGTAAAATCCAGCTAAATACACTGGTGTGTTGCTGTGTCGTCTCCTCATCTGGTTCAGTTACATGAAAATGAACATGCCGAAATCCCAGGTCCCGCAGTACACTAATTAGCTCAGATGCACAGACCGACTGCAACAGTCCATTCAGACAGATGGCGATCTGTACGGCGCGTAGTTGCAAGCTGCCATCGTTGTTATGCCTCGCATACAAACCACAAAAGACTCCATTTAAATCGGAAGTTGTAACACAGCTGGAAACCACCTCTCCACCTTTCAAAGCTGTAACACTTTACGCGTAGCTACCGTAGGATTCCATCGTGATCATGTCCATGTCAAAATATAGGAATGTCATACGTGCTGTAATCATGTGCTGACAGTGTAACAACAGCATGTGTGAAAAGTGTAATTGATGCAATATTTGATATTTTTTCGCTGCTTCAGAGAAGGAGAAATTTATTGTTTTTTCATTTTATTAAACTGTTTCAACTGGTGTTTTTTTTTCAAAATGGTTCGTTTATACATGTTTATAAAAGGTTTTGGTACAATTGCACGTCAACATTTTGTTTTAAATTGAATATTACAGTGTTTGTCGAATTGTACTCTGTATCGTTGAGTATACGGTGCGGTAATACGGCCAGCTGTACTAAGGCCAATTGTATTTTCTTTCGTGTTTCACGCACATTTTGATATTGCCAAACAATTTCATTCCTAATTCCCCTTGTCATTTCCAATAATATTGAGTATTTTGCCCGTGCAAGGAGTTAAATCCGAGCTACTCTTTGTGATTTTCCATTTTAAAATAGACAAACACAAGAAAAAACAAATACCGACCCGAGATTTTGGGTCGGTCGCGGAGGGCAACAACAATTTTTGGGGGCCTTATTGTTGAGTGTTTTGCAACCATTTGAACATCATTCTGAAGTCCAAGTGACTCTCTGTTCCTATGAAGAACACAAACACTAAATTGCCTACTTTTTGGCCATATTCCACCAAAATTGACTAAGGTCAAAATCTTCAGATTAGGATCTAGTAGTATTCAAAAATTGTATCACTTCTTATGGTTTTTAAATTAGGAAAAAAATTGGTTCTGTATTTTTTCTGAAATCAGAAGCAGGCAGTATAACTATGTTATTCTCGAGCCTCCTTTCAATTACGTTGCAGTTTGACAAATTTATTTAATAACGACATGAAGGATTTATCACTTATAAAAACCATGTCATGTGAATTGATGTCTATGAAATATATCCTCCATGACAGAACAACTCACTGGTGTTATTCATTTTTAATCTAAGAAAACATGCTCACGTAAACAAAGATACAATCTCACATTTGACACCATGACCCATGGGTTTTAACATGGCCATAGCGCAAAAAGGAAAGGAGAACATGGTCCGATTGCCATTTTTGACATGCACGAACAAACATTTTGGGTATTCAGAAATGCATTTCATGTGTCTTGGAATCTTTCTTTCTTTTGGCTCCTGTATGCACTCATGCCAGCAGTGCCTTTAGAATAATCTCATAAATGGGCTTGGTGTAGCTAGCACACAATGGATATAAGACAATCAATGCTTCAATAGTCTTGAATAAATTCATCAGGACTGTTGAATAACATTAACTAAAAGTTCTCTGAACAAGTCCAGTAGTAAACTTGGGATGTTTCAGAGACACATGCTGTCTCTTGTATCATGGCTGATAAAAGAAACAACATATGCCTCTGAAACGTCCAACATGTTTTTATATCCAAAGTGTGCTGGACTTGATGAAACCTTCAATTAACATTTCATGCTTGATGTGTGCTTGTGTAGTCGGTTATTGGTGTACCATGTGAAAGGTGTCCAGGTTTTTCTTCTATTTTTTTTTACTATATGGTGTGCACTGTGATCATGATTGACCGTAATTACCTGGAAAGCATCTGGGCTTTTGTGTTTTCTTTTGATGTGTTTCTTTAAGTTATCTCTGAGAGTGAAGGACTGACCACATCCTACCTCTGTACATCTGTAAATAAAGATAAAGATTGGAAAAGATAAGGCCACAGCAAGAAAGGGGGAAATTAGATAAAGCTGATGCGCATTATTAATGTTCAGAAATTGGTATTTTTGTCCAACTACAATCCTTAATATTTTCAAGTCAATCTTTGCATGGTTTATCACTAAAATGCACATTTCAGGTTCTAGCAAAGCTGCTGAATGTATAATTAGGTTACTTTTTAAAACATTGGAGCTCTGAAGTTCTTGTGCAAAATTAAAGAGCACTCTTTATTATTTTTTACTTAATACCACCTTTTTCTGAATATTACACAATTATTTTTGAAAATTTAGAAGTCCATGCAACAGACATAATGTTAAAACATACACAATACATTTTGAAAATTTGCATTATAGTAAATTTTTCATTTTCTTGCATTTTTAAAAAAGTTGTTTTCTTTTTTAATGATGAAATTTGGTTGTAGAAAAAAAAAGTGGCCCAAAAGAATCCTGCATTTCACACAGCTTTTTCTATCACCAAAAAAATTTACCTTGGGTTTGACCAATTCTTTTTTTTCTGAGACGAAACTCTTCTTTTCTAAGTGTTTCTTGTACCAAGTTCTGTTTTCCCCTCCCCACCCCCCCCATGACTGTTTGGTGGGATCATTTTCATCAGCACTTACAGAGCATTGTTGAAGTCAATGTTTTTTGCCCAAAATGTTCTATGCTTTACATGTACAACTTACACAAAATCTTTGCATCCTGTGTGCGTCTGCTGATGTCTTTGCAAGTGTGGTTTTCTGGTGAAGGATTTATTACAGCCCTGAAAGTCACATACAAATGGTCGCTGGAAAAAGAAATAAAAAAGATATTTCTCAGAAAACAAAACAAAAAACATGTACCCCTAAAAATAACTGTAGATACATGCTGGCTGGACAATGGGCAATAACTTAGCAATATTGTGGGAAGCCATTGCGTGGCAGTTTGGCAAGAACACAGCTCAGAAATCTGGTTACTGATGTGTACCAACTGATTAACCCTAACCAGGACCGGGTCGTTTTGCCGGCCGACGGCCCAAATGCAACGAAAGGCAATCTATTTTTATTTTTAACGGCCCAGATGCAACGAGAGCCAAAGTTTGCGTTTCACTGCATCTCGGCCGTTTTTCCCGGCACAGGAATAAGTAGCGTAAAGTCAATAACGGCCCAGATGCAATTTTTTTTTTTTTTTTTTTTCTTATTGAGTGTGGTTGGTATTCTGAAAGGGAGTCTAACCCGGGTTTAAACCAGGGCTAGTCCTACATGAGTGGACCTTTTTTCCTCAAATGTGCTGTAACTAATTGTTTGGGAAATGACGTCAGAAGATCAGAAACAATCTCTTCGCCTTAAGGTAGGATTATCTGCTATGGCTTCCTGCCCAGATCTTGTTGAAATTGTCATGAAATGTTGGTATTGGTGAAAGAAACGTGTGCCAAATTTTAATTTTTATATGCCACCAAATGCATTTTCAAATTCCCATAGACTTTGTACAGGGACTGATTTTGGCAGCATAGAAAATGGATCAAAATGGGGCAATTTTGTGAAAAACTACTCATTTTATTTAAATTATTTCTCAAGTAATTGATGAGTTTTAAGATTGGTGTTTGTTTTTTATGGTTAGAGAAATATCAAACATCCATAAAATTTTTTTTATTTTTTTGTGTTATCAAAAACAAAAACAGGTGCTCACAAAAACACATTTTTGGCCAAGTATTTCTTGAAATACTGAAGTATTCACTTTTCATAATTTTTCATAGAAGGAACTACAACTCCCTTGGTGATGAATAAGGTGTCATATGAAAGGAAATCAAATTTAGAAAATTCTCGCGTTAGATTTTGCAGATTGAGTGTTTCTATTTGAAATAACAGGTGTTTTTAATTTTCCCTAAAATGATTTTTCTAAAGAATTAAAGACTTGATTCAAAAAAGCCAATGTGAGATTTTAGGTATTTTGTTTATACACATATCCCTGGAGTTTCAGCTTAAAGGCACCTACCATTTTATTCTAGAAGATTACATGGGTTCCCATGCACCCCCTTAAAACTAAATTCTAACATAATTTTTAGAATCTCTATGACATCCACTTAAAGAATTTTGATGTTACCAAAATCAAATATTGTCCCACGGGGTCTATTTGGCGGCCATCTTGGATTAAGAGGGGTAAATCGTACAAAGTGGTTCAGTTTAGTTGAAAAGTATCTCAAATGATTCGTCTCATCATAAGGAATCAGAAAATATTTAGTTTGGCCTATCTGTGATGTTCAGTTACAGAGATATGGGTGAAAATGTGATAAAGGTCATTGAACTTTTGATTGGTCATTGTACAGGGGGCCAAATGTTCAAAATGCATGGATCTTGACAAATTGGTATCAAATTGTAGCTTTGAGCATGAGCAATCCAGAAAAGTATAGTTTGTACCATCTAGGATGTTTAGTTAGGTGGTAAAATTTGGTGTAAAGTTACCTTTTATCAAATTAGTATTGGTTTGTATGGGAATAGCTGGGAATTAGGGACTACTCATCTCTTTCCTAACCTTTAAACCAAAATAGAAGATTTGAAATCATGGAAACTGTACATTTCCAGATTGCTCATGCTCATACCAACAATTTGACACCAATTTTGTCAAGATTGAAGCATTTTGAAAATTTGGCCCCCGTACAATGATCAATCAAAAGTTCAATGACCTTTATCACATTTTCACCCATATCTCTGTAACTGAACATCACAGATAGGCCAAACTAAATATTTTCTGATTCCTTATGATGAGACGAATCATTTGAGATACTTTTCAACTAAACTGAACCACTTTGTACAATTAATCCCTCTTAATCCAAGATGGCCGCCAAACAGACCCTGTGGGACAATATTTGATTTTAGTAACATCAATTTTTTATTTTTTGTGTGTCATCAAAAACAAAGAACAGGTGGTCACAACAACACTTTTTTGTTGAAGTATTTCTAGAAATACTGAAGTATCCACTTTTCATAATTTTTCCAAGAAGAAACTACAACTCCCTTGGTGATGAATAAGGTGTCACATGAAAGGAAATAAAATTTAATAGAAAATTCTCACATTAGATTTTGCAGATTGAGTGTTTCTATTTGAAATAATAGGTGTTTTTAATTTTCCCTAAAATCATGAAATAATTTTTTCTAAAGAATTAAACACTTGATTAAAAAAAGCCAATGTGAAGTTTTAGTAGAAGACCAGCCTGTAGATCCCGTGACCAAACTCTGGAGACAAAGATTTGAAGGCGTCTTTTTGACTTGGGCTTGCCGCTTCAATCTTCCGGCCGGCATTTTGGGGAAGGGGAAAACAAAGATAACACGGGGTAAAAATTGAGAACTGTCGCAATTGAATTAATATGCATGTCAAATTACTCGCCTTATCATACGGAATCAAAAAATGTTCATAGTTTGTTATAGATCCGACTTCAAATGAGGACGCTATGGCCTAAAATGTCCAAAGGTCAATGCACTTTCAGTCAAGGTCAAATTGGTAATAAACCGATTTTAAAGATGTAAGTGTTTTTGTGCATGAAAAAATTAAATTTTGCAACTTTTAATAATTCAAATGTTAGTCTTGACCTTGAAATGGCCCATTTCACAATTTTTGTCAACTGAGGGGTCAATTTTTCGAATTGAGTTAAAAGTTGTTTACTATTCATTTTCCTCTTGCCAAGGCTACAAGTTTTCATAAAAATACCTCTTGGCAAGCTTAATTATTCACCCCTCTCAAATAAAATTCAAGTTACTTGTTTAATTTTTGGTAATTTTGTTGAAAAATGAATTCTAAATTACAAATGAATTATGTACATTGACTTGTCCATATAATGATAATGGACATTGGGCAACAGAAAGTATACATGTTGGGTTTTCTTGTTCAATGAAATATGGCTGTCTGATTTCTTGTTTTTAAATGAAAATTGAGTGCAATATTCAAAATATTTTGTATTTTATCAATTGTGTTGTGCTTTGCCTCAGTGAGTCGGAGGAATCACATCCTTTGGATGACAGCGGTTTCTTGCTCCTGATTTCCTCCTGGCTAGCTCACTGAGGCAATTTTAATTTTAATTTTTATATTTCTTTTTTTTGATATGTTTGTATATTGTTCAATTTTGATGTTCTTAGCCGAATATGTAAATAAAAATAAATAAAAATAAATAAAATACCCCAGGCTTCCTCTAGGACAAATTTTAATAAATTTGGTTGTTATTTCACAGATATATGGCAAATTCAATGTCTATTTTGTGACCAAAAATGGGAATTGACTACTAATAGTTCACTTCACACTGAAAATAATCAATGTGTGGCTCTGATAATTCAATGGTTTAAACCTCTTGGTATAGGTAATAGGGAGAAAAAATGCCAGCTGGCCAGGATAATAGATAATTGATATCAATGTTTGTAAAAAAGTTGGATGTGACATATTACAATGTGAACGGACAACTAATGATGTTGAATAAAAGTGTTTTCAACCAAAGAGTGCTTGAAGATTTAACATTTAAGAGTTCCTACAGCACAATAGAACATTTCAAAACACTTTTATTGGGAATCAGTAGTATATTGGCTAGTTTTAGGGGTGGATGTGACATTTCTTGCTTGTGAACGGACAATTGCATCATTATGATTAGTTGTTTAATCTGAAGAATTATGTTTTATTCATTCCAACTGAATTTTTTGACTAGTACCTATCACATTTTTTAATTTAAAATGTTTTTCTGGCCTCTTTGCTTCAAATTATGTTTCATAGGCCCGTGCATTACTGAGCAAGGCTAAAAGACAATGTTTATGAAAAATTTAAAAATGGAAATGGTTCTGAAATACATCAAACAACCTTAATGACATTATAAAATATAACCTATATAATGTGAAAAAGCCAATGAAACAAGTTAGTTGATGAGTTAGATAGGTATTTTTATCCAAAAACTCCTTTTTGATGGATGTGACAAATGGGTGTGAACGGACACATTTTTAGTGGTCTGGCATTAATTTATAGAGCCTATAGGACACATAATGCATTGTGATTTTTAGTGACACCAAAAAGCCCTAACAAAATAACTGAAATTGGGTACACTAATGATATTTATTTTTGAGCAATGAAAGAAAGTTGTTTTGGATGTGACGGATGTGACTAATGTCACAAAAGTGAACGGACAAATTGAAATGATTGCCCAGCCCTTAAAGATCGTATGATCCTAATGTGTAGGGTACCAGTATAAAGCTCTTCCAACTGTATTTCAAAAATAATATTACAAGTGGAATATTTCATTCTTGTTAAACCCCAAATTCTACATTTAAAATATTTTGGATGGGACAAAATAGGTGAACGGACAATGAGTACTCCGCATCCATTTTGCTGTAAATAAAAATTAGAGTGAGTAATAACAATAATGTTTTATTCCAATAATCTTAGGACATAAATTAATCAATTGACAATATTCTTTGCTAACAGGAAAACATGATGTTTGTTTTAAGAACCACTTGAAAATGTGGGTAAAAGTGAACGGACAATGTCACATCCACACACTGAATTTTGCATGCATATCATACAATAAGAAAAGCTATGTCCTTAATTTTGATCTTAATACAATGTGGGTCTTATTCTGTAACAAAAATAAAATAGAGGAATAGGGAATGTGTGCTTATTCAAGAATGGCAGCTTGATAAAAATAACCTGTTTTTCCAGTTTACACCAGAAATGGTCATTTTAGGCACATTATGATATCACAGCACCTAAACATGTGTCAGGAACAAGTTGGTTAAGCTATGGGAGGTAGAGCCCATAGGGAGGAATGGCAAAACCCCAATAATGATACTCTAATCCCATAATTTTGAACATGCTAGGAAGAAAAAGACAAAATTCAAAAAGTGGCACCTAATCTAGTTGACTCGACAAATGTCACCGGTGGTGGCGTACAGTGAGACATGACCCCGGCAATGGGAATATTGCACACCCCAATCGGCAAATGAATTTTGCTTACATAGGAATAACAGGCAAGTACAATGAGAAATTTCTGAAATCAAATTGTGAGAGATCACGAGTACATTGACTTACCGTAATCATTTGCGACCGTTCTCTGGAGTTTCTTCTGAACGCGTATCGTGTTTATTAAAGCTAGATCGGCGTGAATTTCACATATTTTGTTGGGAAAGTGTCGATGGTGGATTAATTTTGTCGAGACATTTGCACTCGCTCTCGTCCTTCCCCTGAGACTCTGCACACGTGGCTATAGACGATTTTGAAGTGATAGCGCCACCTTGAGGCGATTTGCCCCAAAGCACAAATTTATGCAGTATGACGTATAGTGTAAATTACAAAAATAAAATTTTTTTTTTTTTTTTTTTTTAACGAGTAGTAAACAACTTTTAACTCACTTTGAAAAATTAACCCTCAGTTGACAAAAAGTGGCGCCTAATTGTGAAACGGGCCACGTTCCTTAGATAATAAATTACCTTTTGAAATAGTTAATCCTCAAAAATTTGTCTAAAAACAGTAGAAATCCATCATTTTCTGGAGAAACAACCTTTCTCATGCACAAGTGATTGTAGTTGCAATTTTCTTCAAAATTTTTAATTTCTAATTCTTTTAAGTTTTTTTCACATATGTCATCGCATTATATAGGATCTCATGTTGTGTTTGATAGTGAAAACAGGGATATATCGTACATTTAGAGGGATTTTGAGATCGACAAAGTTGAGGTAGGTAACAGGGGAAAGGTATTCCATGTGTTTTTGCATAACTCCACATCTGTTAATGACAACATGTTAAAGACATAATGTGGAGTTATGCTTAGCAGAACTAGGGAAAATACTAGTAGCTAGGCCCTTGGTCTCAAGATCATCTCGGGGCAATATTTCTCACCATCTCCCTCATGAGCAGTCTATATTTGTATTCTGTCGGTCGCAGTTGTTGAATTTGGCACACACACTCTCTGCGACTCGCGTGAAACTTATTCCAGTTAGTTGACTCGACAAATGTCACCGGTGGTGGCGTACGGTGAGACATAGCCCCGGCAATGGGAATATTGCACACCCCAATCGGCAATTGAATTTTGCTTACATAGGAATAACAGGCAAGTACAATGAGAAATTTCTGAAATCAAATTGTGAGAGATCACGAGTACATTGACTTACCGTAATCATTTGCGACCGTTCTCTGGAGTTTCTTCTGAACGCGTATCGTGTTTATTAAAGCTAGATCGGCGTGAATTTCACATATTTTGTTGGGAAAGTGTCGATGGTGGGTTAATTTTGTCGAGACATTTGCACTCGCTCTTGTCCTTCCCCTGAGACTCTGCACACGTGGCTATAGACGATTTTGAAGTGATAGCGCCACCTTGAGGCGATTTGCCCCAAAGCACAAATTTATGAAGTATGACAACGTAAAGACTTGTTATCAACTTATCAGCGGTAGCTGGACAAATTACATACAAGCTGGTTATGTATATTATCTATAATGCATATTTTTCATAAATTATATATTATATTAGATTATCTCTCTCTCTCTCTCCCTCTCTCTCTCTCTCTCTATATATATATATATATATGTATATAATATATATATATTATATAATATATACAGGCTAACTTCCAATCCCGTTTCAATATTATATGTATATATAAATATATATATATATATAAATCTACAAATGGTATATTAGGGAGACAGTTTAATAATTCATTAGCTTATATTATAATGAGCTCTTATAGTTATTTAAATTAATATTCATATCCTTTGTTATTCTAGTGGATTATCCTTCATTTGCATAAATTAATATTCATATCCTTTTACGGAATAAACCCCAATTCTATGGGATACGTTAGGGAGACAGTTAATGTCTCCCTAACGTATTCATGAGTACATAACAAAGATCAGTGTCTCCCTAAGGTAGGATATAGTGATATATATATAAATAAATATATAAATATAAATATATATATATATATATATATCAATAAATATATAAATATATATATATATCAATAAATATATATTATATTCAAAACAGGGTTTGCGGTTTTCTTTTGCACCTGTTTGTCCAATAAACCTTCCAAACGTTCTCGGTAGGTGGTCTACAACCGATCCAGTGAAATTTGAGAGAAATTCATATTTTAAAAAAAATCTCCTGTCACTTTAATCGGAAGTACAGAGATAAACACATCTGTTTTAGGGAATTCCCCGACGTCGCCGTTCTGAAATAATGCTGAACATGTAATGAATAATTGATTATTGCCAATTCTTAATATTCTAATTTTAACCTCTCTTTTGTGTGCCGTTTGATTAACGTCCAAACAATTGAAAATGGCATTGTGTACACGGCCGAAGCAGCGAACGAGATTCGAATGGAAAAAGTGCAATCACGCAGAGAAGACGTCTTCTCTGGTAATACGGCGGCCCTGGAATTTCCCACGTTGTAGTCTGTGTCACAGGCTGCAAAAGATAACATTGAAACTGGTACTTTGTGAGCCCTGGTTTGTGAGAGACTATATAGCATTCAGGTAGTTCCGAAAAAAAAACCTCCGAAAAACAAATGGATTCTATGGATATGGATGTTTTTGCAACAGAGAATCATTTTGTTTTGTTAAAGCTTGTTAAGAGAGCATCCCTTAACTGGGTCTACACCTATGGAACCCATTGAGACAACTTGAACGTTTCTATTGGTAGTATGGGCTTTGGCATGACGAACGCCAGACATTTAAGTTCCCACGCTGCGCTGTGGGTGGCTAATTTAATATGCACATATCATCAGCACTCGTACTTTCGACCCGCCTTATTCTTTGTTACAATGCACAACGCGGTCGAACCTGTATGAAAAATATAATCCCACAACATTCGATTCCTTTTAGAATAATTAAAGTGTTGAGCCTCCAAAATTAAGTGTGTCATATAAAAAAGCACATAGGCCTACGTCGATAATTTAAGATAATTGAAATAACAGAAATATCGACATTGGTTAATTTCCGGGGTTAATTTATGTACGGTCTTCAAAACAAGCTACTGACACGTGCGCGGAGTGATATGTTGGCCAACTAAACACGTGGTGAGCAATTATTGGTACCCCTCTTGTCTGCCCAGTAGACTCTTTCTGCTGTAAGTTTACGTACTGCTATGCAGGTTTTAGTGAAGTATGTGAGTAAGACCAATGCATGCATCACATGACGCATCTTGTTAATATTTAAATTGGAACAGTTGCTGGGGATTTCCCGAAGAATGAGTAACCATGGTTACGCCGACTTTTGGCATGCGAAAAGCGGAGAATTAAGAAATGAAAAGGCTTGAAAACCTACTTAAGTTGTGAAATTCAACACGAATGTGGCAAAGTCATCTTGGAATTTTAACATTTTGGCGAGTGTACTTGGGGAAAATGAAATCGGGAGTGATATTTCGTGCATTTTTTCTACGTCCAACTGCACGCGTTTAGCTCAACTTCAAGCAAAATGTAATTTTATGCATCCAAAACTGCAAAAGAGCATCCTAGAAGCCATAATGCAACTCAATGCGACCACTGGAATGGGCAATTATAAATAAACTTAGTACATACATGTGTGACTTATAGGACTATTATCCGATGAAATATTAATCACAACTGACCAACTTCATCAGTGCATGTATACACACCACCAATGAGTTGTTTTCAGCGATCGCTGGCCAGCCCGGGCTGGCCGGTACATTGGGATTACTTTTCCATCGTGCGCAAGTCTCGGTTTTAAGTGCGGCACCATACGTACTGCGCATGTGCAGGGAATTCACAATCAAATTCATCCGCATTTACCGCGAAATTTGTAACCAGTTTTTAACACATGAGGTGATGTGTATCTTCCCTAACTTTGCAAGCACCATTTTTGTTAAGATTTAAAAGTCTAAACAAATTAATTTTAGATTGTTTGGTGTTACGATAATGACACTTCAATGTTAAATCACCTTAAAATCTAGGAATTGTAAAATATAGGTTTTTCCCGGCCAATTTTCGCAATTACGTGTTCCGTTTTATAAAGGGTCCCTTCGTGTCGTGCGAAATTTGGAACGATGATGTTTAATCTTATTTCAATTAAGCCAAAACGTTCATTCCAATCTTCATTTTTTAAACGCAGGCATTTCGGACCGTGTAGGGGAATGTTAGAATGGTCAGTCAGCCAATTGCGTAAAACTAGTTCAAATCGACTTTCAATTGGATTAGCTTTGCGATCAATTCATGTTTTCATTTCGGCCATTAGATAACCAAATAAATGAAAAAAATGTTTTGGGAATTGGTAGATTTTGCGTTTAATCATATAGCCCGGCAAAATTCATTCCTTCCTCAGCATTCCAGGGCTATGAAACAATATCTAATATGGCCAAATGCATAGATGTAACTAGAATTAATAAAAGCCCTTGTGTAGCCTTATTAAGAAAAGAGGCAAAAGTAGGACTATCTGAAGAAGGACATGATCATGATAAAGTATGATTAAAGATTAAAAGTAATTCATTGAAAGTTTTATATAATCATCCTAATGAGTGTTTTAGCACAAAGATTGAATTAAAAAACACGGAGGCCTTTATAGTATATAATGTAAAGTGAAGAAAAACTACCGCGATTAAAGCTGAGTGAAAGCAGAGAACTGGACCGTTAAACGTTTCATTGCATATGAACTTCATAAGCAACTTCGAATGAAGATAATAATACGCTTTTAAAGAGATTTTTATTAGAAAAATCTTCATTTTAAATTCACAATTCAAATAATCACTGAAAATTACTATTAAATGACCGGGAAAACCCTATATTACCCAGCGGGCACACAACTTTGGCATGTCGAAAAACAGGTTGAGAGTTTTTGGAAAAAGTTAGGCGAAAATAAAAATTGATTCCACATCAGTCCAGGCCATCGATTTCAATTTGCATTTTTCAACATATTTTTTTTAAAAACTCTGACCTGTTTTTAACGTGTGGATGATTTCGCATCTCTCTAAATGACTGCGCCCGCTGATATAAGCAATATTTTCTTATTCCAAAACGTTGGAGGTGAAACAATTCAACTTCCACTGTAAAGGTTAGTTCTGAATTTTTGTGCATAAATAACGGACAAGGGCGAGATCGTATGTGGGTCATGGAAAAAACACCCATTTTATTTACCACCGCCACTAAAAGCCCCTAAATAGACTTTAAAAAATTGAACTTTGTTGGAAACATTTCGGAGCAAAAATCTGTGTTGGGCCTATCTACCAAGTATGGGCTAAGCCGTCCTTATCACAAATCGCTTGCTGGTGATGCGCATGTACGCAAAGGTAATACCCGTAAAATGTTGTGCCCAACAGTTACGTTGTGATCACCCGTATATCAGGGTTGTCATGCTCTTGTAAATTCGTTTTGAAAAGTTTGGCCCTTATTGGTTCGGGTTTGTGTTTTATAGGAAGCTTAGCTAGGCAGCCATCGTTGGCTATGACTGATTCGTGTTGTTTACGCCTCTTATCCATTAGCTTTTGAAAAACCTCGTAAATAGAAGGAAACGATCGCATGGCTTCGGTATGCACATTTATCCCAACCGGATATTTAGATCATATAGGAACGATGTTAGATGCGGTTGTTTCTGAATAACAAAATATTGCAACTATATGTCAAATAGTTAAATTGATAATGACATCAATGGTCTCTCCAAGTAAGGTGACTGTAAATAGTGACAAATGTAAAGTCTTGCGTTTTTTCGATAGTTATTGAAATTTTCAACCCAAAAGAAAATGAGGTTGTTTTGTTGTTTACATACTCCCGACTAGAACACAATTCATTAAGTCGCCGACCCATTACAGCTGATTACACAAAATCCGGAAAAAAATTCTGTGTTTAAAGTTATTTGTTCTTTTTTCAGTACCTAATATGGCCCATCAGGGCCATGGTGACCAATTGTTGTCCTGTCCGATGTTCTGACACCGAGTCAATTAAAACGCCTGAAAGAGCAATAAGTATAGTGCAGAAGTCCAACAATTTTAGCCAGGAATCAGGTAAACTATGATGTGTTTGGCCTACAAAATGTATTGTAGAATTTAACATATGCCATACAATGACACCGTCAACACTGCACGCATGCACTGCCACTGAGACTGGTAAACCATGTAAAGTGACAGAGCTTCAATATTTACCTTGTTTACGAAATCAAACAACAAACACAAAACAATACAACAAACACAACAAACCAAATTTCAAAAAATATTTAATGTATTTAAGTGATAATACAATAAAAAAATTCACAATCTCAGAAAGCAGTAGTGAAAAAATCTTTTAAACATCCCCTTCCTTTCTTGAGACATTGTTCTTCATCAAAACCTTGGCTAGTTGTACTCTACCAATTGTCACCGATGGTGGGCCAACGGGTCCTGACACCGGCAATGGGAATATTGCACACCCCAATCGGCCTATTGAATTTTGCTTACCCAGAATAACAGGCCAAGTACAAATGAGCCCTAGTAAAAAAGAACTTCTACCCCGTGATGAACGTTTTCAATTTGGCGTACGCGCATCACGGTAGAAGCACTTCCGTATACAATAACCTGTAGAGTGTTTTTGAATGGGCTCCGAAGAAAAACAGTTTCGCAAATATTAGGCTACATTCGGAGCTAAGAATATAAAATTGTTTTATTTATCCTTACTCATAAAACAGGGCACACACTTAAATGAGAAGTCTTTTGACATAATTTGCAATAAATTCATCATCAGTTACATCTGAGGTACAAACGTCAGGGGGGGGCAAATCCTTCCATATATAATTGTTAGTTCCACAACAGAGTGACGACGGCAACAATACTAGCCATTACTCAACAAGTGAAGCAAATTGTAGATGTATCTTTGTTTATTTCTAAGCCTTTTTTGCAAATCACTGTCGATGATTGTATTTTAAGGACAATTAGCAACAACTTGGGTTGAGTAATTTATTGAGTTGTATTTGTGAATTCAGTAAAATCGCTGCTACACGTTTTAGATACACTATCTGTAAACCTAAAAGAGAGCGGTCCGTTAACGAAAACGTTCATTCCGATTTTAAAGACGTATGCTGATTGCTCGTATATTTGGGGGGTTTTGTGCATTGTGAACTAAAGAGCCCGACAACGAGTCATTTCTAAACACAAAATTGTGACGAGATCACGAGTCCATGATCTTACCGAATCATTGCGCACATTCTCGGAAGTTTCTTCTGTACGCGCATCGTGTTTATTAAAGCTTAGAGCGGTGTTATTTCATTATTTTGTGTCAAAAGTGTCGACTTTGGTTAATTGTGTTGAGACATTTGCATCGCTCTCGGCGTCCCTGGAGACTGTGCACACAATGGATACACGATTTTGAGTGATAGTGCCACCGTGAGCCGATTTCCCCAAAGCACAAATTTATGAAGTCTGACCGTATCGGATTACGTGTGTATTTGTAAATTACATGAATTACAATAGCGCCAGTCGTGCTATCGATCTTCGCGGCACATGGCAGGGCAACATGCCATACATGCACAGTATGAACGTTTTTTGGTTCTTCCAATTTTATATAAGTCCTGCCCGTGGTACTCGCGTTTGAAAATAAGAACTCCTTTCAATTATTGAACACGTACGCAGCGGCGTCAAATATGTTATGTGCGTCCCGAGGGACGGGGACATAGGCTAATAGAAAGTAGTTCCGGGATGGTAGCAAGGGGTGGTTTGACTACGTAAAGACTTGTTATCAGCAGTAGCTGGACAAATTACAAGCTGGTTATGTAATTATCTATAATGCCTATTTTTTCCATAATTATATATTTATTATATTATATTAGATTATCTCTCTCCTCAGCTCTCCTCTCTCTCCCTTCTCTCTCTCTCTACTATATAATATATATATATACATGTATATTAAAACAAAATCTTCTCCTCCTGTCACTTGACTTGAATACAGAGGTAAACTAACTCATCTGTGCCCGTTTCACAGTACTTGCCAACTTTTTGTCAACCTGGGGTGTCATTTTTTCAAACCTTAGTGTCAAGCTTTGTTATTTTTGTTTTCCAATGTGTGTAAGACTATAAATTTTACAGGACCAATACTAAGCACACCGAATCTTTTTCTTTTCTCCTTTATTACTTTTTTTAATTCAGGAAGGTTTGAAAATTGAGCCATTTTTGTAAAAAATGCAAATAGTTTTTATGCAAATTTAGATTAATTGCCAAAAGAAATTAGACTTGTCTACCTCATAAATGTAAGTACCACCTTCAGCAAAACCAACTGAAATATGAACTTGAACGCTTGAATTTTGACAATTTCTTGACATTTTTTTGCTTCTAGTTTTAATCCACAAACAGGTTCTCTTTGACATAAAAAAGTTTATTTAAAAATCAAAAAAGTACAGAGCAGAGTATTTTTCATGATTGATTAGTTGTAGGCTGGAGCTGTACCGCATGCAATCAAATCTCCCCATTGGAGTTAGCAGATAATTAGCTTTATGTCCAAAGTGTTGGACGTGACATTTGAACGAATTTTGACTTAAAATCTATCTTTTTTACATTTATTAAAAACACAAACTGTTTTAAGCTTTCTATAAAGAGGAAAAACACGACTAACTTCCCCTAATTAATGCTTTGTTTCATCCTCATTGCCCTTCCAATATTCCAAGCTGTTAGATTTGCATGTTGCTTGATTGAATCTTGCGTTGGACGTGACAAATTGACAATGTGAACGGGTCATTTTTTTGAAATTTACTAAAACTAAACGATCACACCTCAAAGTCAGTTGGGTAGTTCACATCCCCGGAACAACTAGAAAACATACTATAGGGCCCTGGCACAGAGCTAAATTATGTTGCATTGACTTTTTGTTTGCCTCCAGATCACCCAAGCATGCGAAGAATACCATACATGCACCTGGTTCACCTGAACTTTCGTTATTTCTGCAGGTGATTCCTGTATTTCTCTGCATGCTTGGGTTGTTCTGGAGGCAGGTCTGGCCAAGAATAACCTATTACCTTCCTGCATCGCCCTATATTAAAGTTGCAACCTCCCCTCTTTTTTGAGATACCAACTCAGTGTGTTGGACTGACCAAATGGTGGACGTGACTGGTGTGAACGAAAATTTCATGTGATTGAGCCAAGTCATTTTACAGTGGTTTTCAAACGTTTAGTACAATTTACTAGTAGAGGGTGAAATCACTCTCATAGTGTCAGTAATACAAACATATAACTTGCTACAATAAAGGCCACAGGGCCTTCTGAAATTGTTGACGTTACAAAATTGTGAACGGAAATTGCGGACACGATTTCAAATAAAAACCATATCTGAATTAATTCAAGGACCAGTTAATAATTTTGTGTGGGCATTTATCATGAGGGATTGCCTTTGTAAATATCATAAAATGCCACAGATATCCACCACAGGAGTGTCAGTGTAATTCAATAAATTAAACTGGTATTCAATGTGAAACGGAAAATGTCACGTCCAAACACTCAATTTTGATTGCTCCATCTATTTTTAAATTTTTTGCGCCTTCTTGTACAACCTTATTTCCACATGGTAATAAAGGTGTCACTGTTGCCTAAAAGAACTCAAAAGTAAAAATTGAAGGTTCTACATAGTTAATATGGCAGCTGAAAACCAAAAAAGGGCATTGTATTTTTGGTTGAAGCCATATCGGTCAAATTTGAACCATTTTGTGTGGGCGTCCTCCGGAAATACAGCACAAAATTACGTTGGTCGCAGCACGCTATGCGAGGTCGGGTAGGTTTCTAGTAGAGATCTAAGTTTAAAAAAACACAAAAAGGACTCTGTATCACCTTCCTGTAAAAAATCCTATAGGTTTTAAGTGAAAATTCCAAAAAGTTGGACAATACTGTGAAACGGGCCATCTGTTTTGGGAAATCCAGAGTCGCCCATTTTGAAATAATGCTGAAATTGTAATGAATAATGATTATGCCAATTCTTAATATTTAATTTTAACCTCGATTTTGGGTGCCGTTTGATTAACGTCCAAACAATTGAAAGCGGCAGTGTGTACACGGCCCATAGCAGCGAACGAGATTTGAATGGAAAAAGTGCAATCACGTAGAGAAGACGTCTTCTCTGGTGGTAATGCGGCGGCCCTGGAATTTCCCACGTTGTAGTTTGTGTCACAGGCTGCCCAAAGAAATCACACCCTTGAAAATGGTACTTTGGAGCCCTGTTTGTGAGAGAGACTATATAGCATTCAGGTAGTTCCGAAAAAAAAAAAAATACTCCGCAAAAAACAAATGATTTCTAGGGATATGGATGTTTTTTGCAACAGAGGATCATTTTGTTAAAGCTTGTTAAGAGAGCATCCCTTAACGGGTCTTACACACTCGGCTGATGGAACCCTGAGACAATTTGAAATGTTTTCTATTGGTAGTATCATGGGCTTTGCATGACGAACGGCCAGGAAATTTAAGTTCCCATGCTGCGCTTGTGGGTGGCTAATTTTAATATGCACATATCCTCAGCACTCGTCCTTCGACCCGCCTTATTCTTTGTTACAATGCACAACGCGGTCGATTGTACGGAAAAATATATACCCAAAAACATTTGTTCCTTTTTGCTATGAAGTGTTGAGCCTACAAAATTAAATGTGTCATATAAAAAAAGAACGGCCTAGTCGATAATTTAAGATAATGAAATAACAGGAAATATCAACAGGCATGGTTAATTCCCGGGGTTAATTTATTACTGTCTCAAAACAAGCTTACTGACACGTTGCGCCCGGAGTGAGTGATCTTATGTTGGCCAACTAAACACATGGTGAGCAATTATTGGTACCCCTTATGCCTATTGGCTTGTCTGCCAGTAGAATCTTTCTGCGTAGTTTACGTACTGCTAGGCAGGTTTAGTGACGTATGTGAGTAAGACCAACAATGCATTGCATCGCATGACGCATCTTGTAATATTTAAATTGGGACAGTTGCAGGGGATTTTCCCGAAGAATGAGTAACCGTGTTTACGCCGACTTTTGGCATGCGAAAAAGCGGGGAAATAAGAAATGAAAAAGCTTGAAAACCTACTTAAGGTGTGAAATTCAACACGAATGTGGACAAGTCATCTTGGAATTTTAACAGTTTGGTGAGGGTACTTGGGGGAAAAATGAAATCGGGAGGGATATTTCGTGCATTTTTCTACGTCCAGCTGCACGCGTTTAGCTCCAGCAAAATGTACTTTTATGCATCCGAAACTGCAAAAGAGCGTCCTGGAAAGCATAACGCAACTCAATGCGACCACTGGAATGGGCAATAAACTTGTACATACAGATGTGTGACTTATAGACTATATCCGATAAATAGTAATACAACTTCATTCATCATGCATGTATACACGCACCAATGAGTGTTTTCTGGAGCGATCGTGGCCAGCCCGGCTGGCCTGTACATGGGTTACTTCTCCATCGTGCGCAAGTCTGCTCGGTTTTAAGTGCGCGCCATACGTACCGCGCATGTGCAGGGAATTCACAATTGAATTCATCCGCATTTAAGGTGAAAATTGTAACCAGTTTTTTAACACACGAGGTGATGTTGAGTCTTCCCAAACTTGAAATACCTATCTTGGAATGGAAAATCGTATGGAATTCTAATCAACAACAGGATTTAAAGGTAGTTAGGCTCTACATAATGGGGTTTTTTTATTTAATTGGGAAAAATATATGTTGTTATAGATCACTAACCTGGCATTCTCGTTGTTATCTCGTCATCGCCATATCATCACGTCGCGACACGTTACGGTGCCTGCACGATCAACTGGCAACACAAACATCACCATTAGTAGCAGTGGTCTTACGCACCTGCTTCATACATGCGGTCGGACCATTTGCAAACCGCACACCATTTGGTTTAATTTTTATTTACACAAGGCTCGCCATTTTTCGCCACACTATCCATCCTAAAAGTGAAACCATTTTAGGTGGAAAAACCTCAAAAACCAACAATCAAAGGCTCAACAGATCCCCGCAAGGTTTACTAGTAAAATATGGTCGTAACTGCACCCAAAATTGATAATTGTCGTTATCACCCAAAAAAATAATTTTCAGGTATACCTACAACGATTATATTTCCGAGACGACTTGCCGTCATTTCTGACCTTTCTGCGTCACCTCTGCCGTTTAAACCAAGTTTAAACGGTCAATTAACAGATGAGCAATTTAAGACCATGATTCAGCGTCTTCCAGTCACTTGAAGCTCAAAATGGCGATCGACCATTGAAGGCGGGCGCACTCGCCTCTCTCGAAAGATCATCACTGTAACGCCTAAAACTCTTTAATTCCCCCCAGAAAGTGTGACAGATATACAACTCTCGGGATATAATAAACACATCTCATGATTTTTTTTGAGGAGAATGGAACAAATACTCAAGGCTACTGTGGGTGGGTGAAGTTTGGCTTATTTTGTGTGTCACCAGATAAAAAAGCTTACACGCGTCGACTGTACCATACTACAATATTTTAAATCTTTCCATGGAAGCAAGAAGGATTTTCAAAAGCCTTTAAAGGGGCATACACCCATCGAGTGGGTCTTCAGCTTTGCTCATACAAACCCTCTAGTCTTAGTTCCAATAATTGTATGCGTTCACAAGACATCGTCACTTAACACATTTCCCATTGTGGGCCACCATGTGCCACCACGTTAATTACCATATCTTTAGTAACTGCTAGTGATTGATGCCGTACATTTTAGATAAAAACTTACAAATTTTTGTAGAAAATCTCAACTCTTTCCATTTAACCTTTTTTTAAGACCAAGTAAGTATGATTTGTGCACTTCGTATTTCCAGACAGAAATGCAGTTTTTCGGAGCGGTTTTTCCCGGTGCGCGGGTATGAAAGCGTCGCCGAAAGTACAATCTGACCTTTGAGAAGTGCCTCGACCCCCAATTATAAATATGAATGAACATCACCAATTGTTGTGCCCAAAATAAATTAAGAGGAGGTCAGAGTTCATTTTGTTGGAAAACGTCACAAATGACGACATATAGTTTTGATGGAGCTTAAATTTATCATCCTAATCCTAGGTGGATTTGAGCAAGTTTCTCTCGTTTTTTCGACCCAATACGGCAAATTAAGAACTTTGAAGCCCTGAAAGCGAGTTAAATTGCGTTGCACGTTTTGGATTCATTGATTTTAAACACTTCTTGGAGTGTAAAAAGCAAGTTGAGGTAAGGTTTATGCAACAGTTGTCGCTTTTTGCCGCTATGGCCGTATCCATGAATGGTTCCGTCGGAGCTCTGAGTGATGGAAATTTACAAATGCGTGTTTTTCGACCTTGTTGCAATCGCGCCCGTTTAGCGCCAAAGGTGGGCGGACATAAGTTTGATGTGCATTTACATAATACAAAATTGCACAAATGATTTATCAGTAATTTTGTCCTTCAAGATGACTTTTTTATGAACCAATTTGACAATTACTTTAATTTTGCAAATTCATAGCACTGCATAGTGAGGGTAGTGGTAGTGTAAGTTGTGGTTTTTTTTTCCATGTCAGAAGGTGGTTTGGACATAAAATCAAGTTGTCATGCCCAGTATAATGTATCTAACTGAAGCCATAATTTAATGAATTTCTAGTAACCAATTTTAGAAGATTGAAGGGAAGGGAATGGTCCAAAGGGGTGAAGTGAGAAATGCCACAGAGGGGATATGTGGGTGGGGTAAACAGGGATGGGGGGGGGTGGAATCATGGGAATAAAAACTATATGAAATTTCATCATTATCATTTTTATTTTTTAATATCCATTGGTGATTGAGATTGTATGTTTAAATATGTGACATTGTCAATGTGACTGTGTGGTTTTCTATTTGATGTATTTCTTTGTCTTGAGTAGAAATGTCCACTGGGGGCCAGTGCATGGTTTATAAAAGCTATTCCCTTATTTGACCGTGTCTATTTTCGCGGAGACCGAGGGTCGCACGGTCCCTGAAACTGGTGGGTGGGTGCCCCTTAACCATCCGAAGACCGAGGTTGTATTTGGTTAGTGGATTAAAGTTCATCGGGGGTCATTCACTGTCAATTGGTAAACGTGTGTATGGACATAAACTTAGAGGGTGGGTCGATTTTTGATGCCAACAATTTTGAAGGTCATGACAAGGTCATTAGGGGTCATTCATTTTTGTATGTTTCTTTATGCTTTTCCTTTTTTTTTAATATCTTTTTCTCTATCTTAATCTTCTACTTCTATTCATGAACAGCTTTTATCATCTACTAGTATTCACCCATATTGGGGCCAAACTTTTGTCAGCTTTGTCTTAACCTTTCGAGGGGAGGTGCAAATAAATAAGTAAAATAAAATAAAATACGTATCTCCATAACCTTAAATGAAATGTGTTATTACTTTTCTGGTCTCAAGAAGCTTTGGAATAATTGCATGTTAACTTTTTTTGAAGGGAAATTAAACAACACAAACTCAGAAAGGGTCCACCGACACGTAAATCATCGAAATAAATAGAATGCGAAAATTAAGAAATCATAAATCAATGCCATAATTCTAAAAGAGATTATGGCATAAATTAGTACTATTTGTTTTTCTCTCATCAAAAGTCTTAAACTTATATTCAACTTTTTTATGTAAAGATGAAAAACCTCAAGCTTAGAATGTTCGTTTGTAAATTATGAAAATAAAAAACGGCATGCAAAAAATCACCAAAAGGTACAATGAAACGCCCCTAACTCCCAAACGTATGGAGTTGGAGATGACAAAATTAGTACACTAGCTTCCCCTCTCATCAGAGGCTTTAAAATGAAGTATTTCAACATGCTCAAGAAAAAAATGAACAATACAACTCATAAAGGGTTATTCATAATCATCCAAATAAATGGCACGCGAAAATGAAACGTGCAAACTTTTAAAACAACCCATAAACTCAAAACCGTATGGATTATGGCCAATGAAAAAGGTACCATTGGTTTTTTCTTCTCTCAGCAGAGCTTTAAATGATAAAGAAGATGAACTATTTACCTCCAAATTTTGAAAATAAGGTGTTATAGCTAATTAGTAACTACATGTATGGAATCTTTTAAAATTTGGACATATTAGGCCCCTTGAAACTCGATTATTAGTTTCCCGTCCCCCTCACCGCGTTATGATTTTTTTTTGGCCCGCGTTAGCGGCCGAAAACTGAACATAATTCATTATTTTGAAAAATTCCGGTCAAGCATCACCTTTCACAGTCGTATTGGAATTTTGGGTAGGAAACTTGTCTCGGAAGTCTCGGAAATGGTCTAAAAATAGACCCAATATTGTTTTTTTTTTAATGTTTTCCAAACTTTTCTGATGGGTTCATTTCACTGTAAAAAATACGCATGTAGCCAATAATGAATAATGAAATAGTTCCCTCATTATGGGCCGAAAAAAATGTGACCTAACCTAAACTCATATTGAATTTCAAGGGCCTAATTTTGGTGCCATAAGTTACAACTGTTCTGGGGAGTTCCAATGCCCATTTAGGTTTGATATGTTTTTGGAGATGTATATTATCCTCAATACAAAGAAAAATAATTTTCTTTTGGACATAACATAGCATCTCTAGAGTCTGTAGAATAATTGTCTACCAATTTGAAACCGATGCTACAATTTGTTCCCAAAAGAGTTCATTCAACATGCCAACACAGCTGCCAAATTTGGCAGCCCAATTTAGACACAACAAGGTTTTAAAGTTTCACCTGAAAATTTCACATAATGTGAATTTATACTGGAAAACTGGTTATCCCATGATGGCACAGAAGACTCTCAAGAATGCCTACAATAAAAAAATAACTTTTAATTGCAAATAATGAATATTTAAGCCACTTTGCAGCTGTAAATGTAAAGTTAGAGGAGAAGGAACACTGTCTGTGTATCTGGCTTAAATGGCACTTTCATACACACAACTCGTCATAATAACAGCAGCCATAAAAAAAAGTTAAGACTATAGTCATGGACATCTGATCTCTATACAATGGATTGGATACAAAAACAGTAATTGTATATAGATGAATGGACAAAGGGCGGACATCTTGGTCTACCGACAAATAGCATTTCCAGGAGACCGGTTTAAAAGAAGTCGTTTATCCCGGGTTGCACGTTTAGAGACATGCCATCCCAAATACAATGAGCTCAATGAATGGTTGATTCGTAGTCTGTTATGTGATTAGCACATCAATGGGACAAAGTTGTATTATAAATGGACCGGCTCTATACTACTGCTTGGGCTCTTTTGGATGACCAATATGGCAGTCAGTGCCTCCAAATTCACGAAAGCCCAGGTTTCCAATCAATGTATCGAGCTCGTGAGTCAGGATATCAGGATACAAACCCTCTCAGACACACAAAGGAAAGATAGGATGCACAGACAGCATGTTTCGTTGACATTTTAATGTTTACTTTCATTTGAACAGGAGTAGCACTTATTGAATACAAAGACGGACAATGTATAAGTGCAATTGCGTGTGCACTCTTGCACGCCAAATTAAACAACGTGATTGACCTCCATTCAATAGTCAATAATGGGAATATGTGATTGGGGTGAGAAAAAGCTCCGTGACATCTTCCTTTGTTCTATGTCAACAACAATTAAACACAGAAACTTCTAAATATGTGTGCACAATTTCCAATTTCGTGATTTTCTTGCTAATGAGCAGTGGAACAGGTGTTAAGGATGCTATAGGATTATGTTGGTATCCATGATTTATGGTAAGTCGGGCTCATATTATTGTATTTTAGGAAGGACTGAGGCATTGTAAACAATTGTGGCATCTGTGTCTATCTACACTGCTAATGGGAGATGTATACAGTGGTTTTCGATACACAGTCCTCTGTGTTGTGGGTGATCTGTGTAAAAGGGGCATTTTGTGATCAATAAACTCATTCTCACCCCCCAACGTCACCTGATGATCATGACTAGATAGTCTTTAAACTTTTGTATGTTGTCGTCATAGTTGACTATCTAGTCGATGAATGGTTTGTGCAGAAGAAATATTTTTAGTTGAAAGCAAAATCAAGGTTGGTATTGTGCCCAAAATCTAATGCTGCACTGGATATACACCCACATAATATATTAGTCACTACCCAACCTTAACAAATCATGTTGTTTTAACAAAGTGATGCTAGTTCTACAGTAAAATTTCACAAAATTTTTCGGACTCCAAAGCTTCCGATACTGCGTCTAGTCCTCCATGGTCGTATCATAGACAAAAAACAATCGCTAGCATATCAAGATAATTCAAACTGTTCGGTTCGGCAAATTACGGCGTGCGGGAAATATTTACCCCGTGGGATTTACCCACGATGTAGTCTGTCACAGACAGACTGCGAAAGATTTGATCTAATTTGGTACTGCGTGAGAGACTATAACGTTATCAGTCGCCCCACAGAGAATGTGGTGTAAATGAATTATCTCAATGTTACTTGCGTCCTTAATAGTTACTCTGACGTAGACTCAATTCAAATTGCATCTCTCTGGGGATGCAGAACCTCCAATATAACCTAAAATCATACCCTATACCAAAAGGGTGTGGTTCCCCCCGTTGTGACATATTGCCCAACATGCACCACGCCAGTCCATCGTCTCCTCTAGTTGGACTCTAACCATAAGGTTTGTATTTTCGTAATCCTTAAGTTATTGTACTAAATCGGGGTATTTTTCAGGTCTATTAAGTGTTATTTTCACCTATATAGACCTTGCAGGCCTCCTTTTTATTTATACTCCCGCAACCCTTGTTTCCTTTTCCTCCCCCCCTGTTTTGGATGTATTTAAGGGTTCGGGAGGAGCTTTTTTATTTGGTACTTTTGCCCGACGTTCCGGTGGCATAATTGTGATCAATTGCGTTTCACGGGACCGCCATATTCGTCTCCCGTATTTCCCTTCCTGATTCCCTTTCATCCTGTCTTCCCTTTGTACGGTTCTTATTTTACACAGTGTTAAAGGACAGTTATATCTTATTTATGTTCAGGGATATTTTTGTTTTTGGCTTATATATTTCCATTGTGTTCACGTTATTACAATCATATGTATCATTTTTTTTATTTTCCCTTACTAATTGGATGATGTGTGAATATTCATGCGAACAGCTTCTGACATTCGCGACGTCACGATCGAGATGTCAGCATATGCATGGGAAAGGTAATCCTGGTAAGTCTTTGATCGATCTCACCCCCCACCCTGCACTGCAAAGCCTGGCTGCAGGAAAATAAGGTGAACAAACAAGCTCCGAGACTCAAAGGTCTGGGGCCGAGTTTCCGATCGGCAATGATTCGGTTTCTATTCACAAGAGAGCCAATCGTTGCTGAGCTTCGGCTCTTCCTACGACACTTTTGTCGGAATTTCTTCGGGGCTTTTCGTCCCGAGTCTTTAAATCGTTTTTTAACCACCAAACCCTCTACGGCACTAGCCTAGTTTGTTGGGAATGAGGTAAATAAACGGAGCCCCTGATCTCTAAGGTCTGGGGCCGAGTTTCCGATTATTGGCGATAATTCGGTAATCTCTTCCTAAGAGAGCCGTCGTCGCTGAGCTTCGGCTCTTTCCGCCGGCCATTTTCTGTCGGAATTTCTCCGGTTTTTGTATCCGAGTCCCCGATTGGTCCTGGTTTTACCAGTTCCACCACTTCTATTGCCGTTTCTTTCTTCTCCGAGTCATTTTCAGTGGCGACTCGGGAGTTTTTCGGCCACCGTTATTCGGTTGTTTCCCACTTCCTCCCTTGCGTTCAGGCGTTTCGTTTCGGGAGAGTGCTGTGCCACCTGTTAGCAATTTTATTGCCACATAGGTTTTCGGCCCGAATATTATTTCTGACTTGCTCAGGTACTTCTGTCGATCAGCAGTTGAGTGTATCGTCCGAGTACACGAGCTTTGTAACTGCTAGCTCACGCCCAGGTAATTTCTGTCTTTGTTGCAGAAAAACCTGGTGTCTGTATCCATCCTTCCGGTAACCGTTTCTCTCTTCTTCCGAGGTTCTCGAGCAAAACCTCGTGAAGTTTTTTGGCAGCCGTCTCTTCGGCTGTTAACACTTTAATGTTATTTCCATCTCGGAATGTTTCGCACCTATTTGCGTCCAGTATTGCTCAAATAGGTCGGCGCTAAGTGTTTCGATTCTTCTGGTTGCTTCCGTCGTTCGGTAGATCAGTGTTTCGATCGACCGGGCCACCATAAGTCGTTACTTGTCAGTCACGCCCAGGTGATTTATTTATTTGTTCAATGCTCAAAGACTCATCTGGAGTGGTAATTTTTATCAATTCAAGCTTTAATCCGCTTAGCCTATAATGCGATTTTTAGCTATTTATATGGGTGGTCTCCAAGGCCATCCATGACCACCCAGGCGGGTCAGCCTTTGTAACCTCCTTTCTTTGGTGGTTCTAGTCATGGCCTCAAGCATGCTGGTCATTTTAGACCTCAAGTGCTTGATCCTCGGAAGCCAGTTTCTTGGGTTGTAAGTCTGTGAGTCAATCATTTGACCTCGATCTCTAATCTTGTTTGAAAAAAAAAACACCTTAAGTGGTGCCTTAGTCACTCGGCTACCATCGGGGTCTTATCGGCACAGTATAGGTGGCGCTGTTATAGCTGAAGCCGTGTTTTTTTTGGAGTTTTTGCTTGAGAATTACTTTCCATTTTTGTCTCATTTTTTTTGCTCTCTACGTTACATTTGGAGCTATTGGAACATTGGTCATTCCAACTCGTAAGGACGTAGAATCTGATAGTATCGTCAGTTTTAAGACTGAACGTCTCAGCTATGTGTTTTACAGTATCTTGAATGTCA
>JAMKCH010005254.1:0-86332 GCA_023653785.1 Ophioderma brevispina | reverse complement strand
AATCAACAATTTGTCATCACTTTCTGGATCCGAATTTTTGCTATACACAGTATCCTAATGCACTGTTATACTATTATACAGGTTTCTGCATGAACACGAAAAATCTGATTCAGCTCAATTTTGGAATGAGCATTTTAGGTGACTATTTTAGTTCTAGTGGGCCTACTTCTATTAATCATTAGATCAATTTTTCAAATCTCTGAAGTTAGCCTTTACATATTTTAATATAATGTCCATATAAATTGTGCAAACTAACTGCCACAAAGCACATGTGAACTGATTCATGTATTTGTTCCCGCCAATTTATTGAATATTTTTGGAGTTGATTGCCATTTATTTGATCAAAGAAATAATCAAGATGGTCATTTGCTATTCATATTCTATGCACCTTTGGATATTTTCACCACCCCTATCCTGGAACACCAAAAATAGTGGGATCTAACTATTGGCCAATTGCATCCCCCTTCGTGCAGCCCCACACTGTGGTTCCAAGTTGTGTTTATTCTCCCATCACATTATTAACATTACAACCACTCGTCTGCAGAAATTTGGAAAGGGGTATCCATCGCCCTCCTTTCTCATCTTAATCGCAACCAAAGATCTAAACCAAACATCAATTTGGCTTTCTTCCGAGTCGTCCACTGCCGATGCCTCCTCACTGCCCGTAATGAGTTGTATGACATCTTGAAAGTCGGAAGTTTGGCTGTAGCCTTATTCGACCTAAGTAAGGCATTTGACAAAGTTCCGCACCATGGCCTTCTTTTGCGTAAACTCCCTTCTGCTGGTATCACTGGTCCCCTTTTTGCTGCTAAGGTCCTCCCTTTCCGGCCCAGTACACAGTATGTTTCGGTTCATGGCATTTCTTCTGATCTCTGTCCCGTTTGCTGTCTGGTGTTCCCCAGGGCTTCTGTCTTGGGGCCACTACTCCGTTCTTATCTATATCAATGATCTTTCTAATGCTTCATTTTCCTCTCAACAGTCCTTGGTTCGTTAGGCTGATAACACCACCCTATACAAACCATCCTCAATGACAGTGAATTATCACCAGCTTCAAGGCAGACATTGATACTATTCCATAACTGGTTTACCACAACACTCTCACTGCAACAGCAATACTAATTCCATGGTCATTTCCCCGAAAAACCCTTTTTCCCAACGTCTGTCTCACCATGAATAACCAGGTGATTGAAAGAGTGTTCCTCTTGTCAAATTCCTGGTAATCTACACATCCTCTGAAAATTTATCCTGGAATGTGCACGTGGACTATATCTGCAAGAAGCCAGAAAACCATAGCTATATCCTAGGGCTTGTAACAATGGCCTCCCTACCACCGCCGTTTTTTGTACCTTGCCTTGGTTCAACCGATCCTTGAGTACGGCAGTATCACTTGGCATCCTTTAAACATCACACTTACCAACAGGTTGGAATCTACTCAGCGATTTGCCTGCATAGTCATTCTCCAGTCTATGGAATCTCTCCCATGACGATCTCCTCCTTTGCTTTCAATCTTCCTCCCTTATCTAAGCGCCGTGACGTTGCTGTCCTGTGCCATCTCTTCAAGATTCTTACCACCTTTGCTCTTCTCCTAATCCCTTCAAGTCGCACCCTAGACCTACCCTTCGCAATCTCATTAGCCTCTCTCTTGATCCACCCTTCCGCAGCTCTCGCTTTCCAAAAGGTCTTGTTATGCATTTGCTCCCACATTATGGAACTACCTGCCCGAGGATGTTTTAAAGTGCACCTCCCTAAAAGCCTTTAAGCCGCTGTTAGCCCTCCACATCTTTTAGCTATAGGTCTTAGGTTTTTTTATTTTCTCCATTCGTCTGGTCCCTTATTTTTGTTTGCTTTTCCATCCGCCATTCCTTTCACTTTTGGTTTTTAGGGCTGCCTTCTTATTTTTGTGTGTTTTTTTTATGGCTCCCTTAATTTAGTGCTATGTCAATATTGGGCTTGTCCTGGCTATGTAGCCAATTGTTATAAATAAAAAAAACTTTCAAGTTGGGGTGGTTTCACAAAAATTTCAACCCTTCGTACGACCCATCGTAAGCAAACGCATCGTAAGTTACTGTTAGAAATCTCTATTAGTTGCGATGCGTTTGACTTAAGATGGGTTTGTGATGCATCGTAAGTTTTTATGAAATCCACCCCAGTATTCTGTAGATGTTATAACCATTTAAGTCAAAGGGAAAAAAAAGATTTCTGACAGACTATGGTCCCCCGCAAAGCAAAACGGGCAAATACATAGCATGCCCCACTGTATAGAAACATATATAGCTGAATTTATAGAGCGGTTACATACCCCCCCCCCTTGCTTGAGTGTTTAATTTGTAGTTCCTTTGGGATTGGGGTGGGATCTGAATGGTGCATTAGCAATAACAAAAGGGGTTAGTATGGCTAGTATAATTTGCATAATAGTTAGTATGCATAATAGTTAGTATGCATAATAGTTAGTTAGAGCCAGCAACCTGCACCATGCTGCATCTGCAACTCTTTCCACCTGAAAACTTCAGTCCATAAAAAGTTAATACACAAAATATAAACTGTTGATGTTAATCATGCTACATAATAAATCAGGTTAATAAGTAAACCATGCTCAAAACCAGATTAATGAATATCGCAACTTGTTATCAGATACTGTTATCAGGTTTAAGTCACCTCCACTATGTCGTCTGCCCAGCCAAGGTATGCTTGCCATCTTCAGCTTCTTCAGGAAACAAAATCCTTCATTCTCCCAAAAGGCAAAAAACAAACACATGTAGCACTTTTATTATTTCATCACACACCTTGTGTAAAACCATGAAATTTTGGGTTCTTCTCCATTTTTTGCAATTGCAACTGTTAATTGTACTCCTGGTTCAAAGGAAGCCAGTTTTAAAATCTACATACTTTTAAGGTCTAAGTATAACATGTGTATACTGGTGTTTGATTAAGTTTTGGTGACAGTAGATGGCAAAAAACAAACAGCAATTCCAACTAAATCTCAAGAAATTCAGTGAAATTAACGATCAAGAGCATATCACTTAACATTGAAAACTAGGTTTGTAAAAGATTTGTGCCTCTTGTATTATTTATTTATTCATTCATTCTTCTTTAACCTGGGGGCCCATTCAATGCTCAGCAATGTTCTCCCCATGTACCCAGGTGCACCCCCTTAAAACTTCAGAAAACTCCTTCAAAAATAGATCTAACTACAATTGTTAGGCAGAACTCAGTTTTCAACTTCATCAATGTGGCAGTCAATTTGGATCCACCTAACAAAGATTAATTTTCTACTCATGTTTATCAACCTGAGCAGGGGTTCTTATAAGGCGCCTGTGGGCCAAATCCTGCCCGCCAACCATTAACTTTTGGCCCTCGACTGCTCCAAAAGTATAAAGGAAATACAGGGTGTCTCATAAAGATTACACCCTAACTATAGGCGACCAGAACTTCAAAAGTAATTATCACATTTGAGAATTTAAAAAGAATCTTAAACCACAATTACTTTTAACATTCTAATGTAAACATCACACTACGTTTCGGTTCATAGTTTTGAAGAAATAACGATTATGTCACACATGTCATGGACACTTCTTCCCAAAGTTTTGTCTCACAATAATGTAGATTTGATGTACTACCAACTACCCGCAGGATTACTTGGTGTTTATCTGTTCAAGCTGTCTTCTTTTCATTCCCCACAGAATCGGCTTGTTTAATATTGTTGTGAGTTCAATACCATTTGTTCGCTTTATTATAGTAATAAACATTTACCGTGACAATTATAACAAAAATCAAAACAAGAAAAAACAAAGCATGTAAATAAACAAAGAATGATCTCTTAATAGGAAAACAACACCCATAAAATCGTAGAAAATGTGAAATATGTAGTTGAACTAGGGAGTGGCACTGATAGATTGAATGAGAAGGTTTTGTAACATGTGGAGAAGGCTGAAACAATAAGTTATTCATAATAGTTTTGATTGAAAATTAGACCATCTTATTCCAATAAGATGGTGGATCTACATTTAAATAATAATGTATGTTTGAGTGCAAATTCAAAATTCCGCGGTTTTAATCTATGTACTCGGTGTTATATGAAGTACTGGCACGAGGAAAAGATGATTGGTAAACATTGCCGCCCATACAAAGGGCATTTTGTGGTTTTCAGATATCCCGAAACTAGTTTAAATTGTTACTTTGCATTTGTTGGTATGCTGGATATTACAAATCTTGAAAAGCATTTTATCAAAACGGACAATCTACACATCTGAATCCATTTGTTGCAACAGAAAAACGGTGAAAATTGGTGGTTGAAAACCGTCGGTCTTAGAATTATGAATGCAAAAACATAGTGAATATCAAACTTACTGTTGTCAATATTAAATTCAAAGCATTTCTGTTCTAGAATGCTGCCTGATGATATGCAATTTAATAAATGAAAAAGAATTGGCCTGGATTGGCGACAGCCATGGTATTAACATTAATTTGTCAAAAAAAGGACAAAAATAAAAAAAATAAAAAAAATAATGCATTTTTCTTTCAAATTCTTCAGTGAAAAAGAAAAGATGTAAATTTCTTTTGTATGTATGTGAAAATTTGTTAACTGGTGTAAAATATCATTTATTATTTTACTGGTTTTAAAGAAATAAATGAAAAGGATAAATGACGGAATGATTATTTCTCACCTGTTCTGTCTGATCATTTATTACAAAACTTGGAAGGAAGTGTCCATTGAACATGTGTTCCATAATCGCTTAATATCTTCAAAACTACTGAAACCGAATCGAGTGCTGTTTACATTAAAAGTTGAAAAATATTGTGTTTAAGATTCTTTTTAAATTCTCAAATGTATACTCACTTTTGAAGTTAGGTCGCCTATAGTTAGGGTGTAATTCTTCCTGAGACACCTGTATATAACTCAGGTGTATTATCACGCTTCTGGCCCTTAAGTAGGGAAACTTTCAATGGTTCAGCATTTCTCGGTCTCTTGATTTAATATAATTTAAAACCCCTGACTAGAGTACCAAGTAGTTCAAATCAGACTTTCATTCATCATCATTTAGTAGTTTTCTCTCTGTTTGTTTTAATTTCAGGAGTACTTTTAAGTCAGATATTGACCAGACCAGATAAGCATCTAAAAAATGGGCAGGCCAAAGTTGGCTTTGACCAAATTCTTGCACCCTTACAGCACATAATTTCACAGATCATACAGAAAGTAAGCTATTGCATTAGGTGTCACAAAGTATCCCTTGACTCAATACTTTGACTTGCTGTACAGATTATTCAAAAACACATTATGTTTTATAATCATATAACTGAAGCTATGTCCTTTCCACTGTTGACTGAATATCTGCATTTTTCCTTCTGAGAATGAATGCCCCCAAAACCCCTTTTTAGCACCCCTAACAGAGAAATGGACTCGACCAGTGACCCGAGGTCACACCCTGTCGGACCCCTGCTCTTCCAATTCCGTTTTGGCCGGCAATAAGGCCCACACGGACGCACCATCCCATATCATGCTGGTGGGCGGGCCTGGAGCGTGAAGTCAACATTGGACAGGAAAGCCAGGCTTCATGTTATATGATTTATAAACATAATGTGTTTTTGAATAAATCATTACACAACGATTTCCTTTACACCAATGTTGACTGAATATATGCATTAACCCCAGTTGAATATTTCATCACATACCCCAGACTAGCACAACTTATTCGGAGGTGAAGCATGATATCTCCGAGAGAGAGGCGATGGATGTCAGTCAAAGGTTGATCAAAACGCCATATCAACAAAAACACATGGCATCTAGATCCAAAAGTCAAGAACCAATACTTCACCTAACCAGTGAAGTACACCAAGGGTGAGTAGCAGGACCTTTTTTTTAGACTTTATAATGTGTTTAAATTACCTAGCCAAAGTTTTTGATGGAGAAAGCCAGAGCCGAGAATCCCTCAGAGAAACCCCAGCCTAAGGAATAGGCGAAATTAAGAACTCTGAAGGAGACTGGAAATGTGACGTAGGCCCTAGAAACATGGCCGAAGCACCCCGCGGCAAAGGCTGATCCAAAAAACCAAGGAGGCGGGGCCCACTAGAGAGGGGGACCGATCCGAACACCACAGAAGAACCCAACGGGGAGAGACCCGGGGCAGATAAAGATTGAGAGACTGAATGAAGCAAAAAGGCCCCGTCCCCCGTGGAGGGCTGAGATATAAGTCCAACCCTGACCCTGAAGAAGAAGCTACAAGGAGAAGAATTCTCCGATCTAATTTAGCCGGGAAAGGGGAACCGAAAGGAGTAATAAAGGCGAGTACTAGAGCGACTCCGCACCCAAAGGATAATTGGTGGCTTTCGCCAGAGACCCGCCGACAAACTCAGATCCCAAGAGGTAACTAGCTTTCGGGTCAGTAACAGACGCCTTACCGGGTCAAAGTAACGGGCCAACGTACCGAAGGACGAACCCAACCTTAACTGGGGGAGGCTGAGCTAGTCGACCGAAGATCCAAACAACGGACACTCGGAGACAGCTAACAAAGCCGCAAAATAGCGAAAAGTCCACCTCAGGCTGTCATCAGCCAGGAGAGGGACGATTCAGGCAATCGACTCGGAGGTAGACAGAACCACCGAGGACAGACCTCTCCGCAAAACCGGAGTCCCGCTGCAACCAGCGACCGGGCAACCGAATAAGTCAGTCAATGCTAGTTAATCATAAACTAGCCCTCCCCCCAGATCTGGGCCAGCTTCAAACCTGGCCAAAAAGTAGACAAATTGGGTAAACCACCGAGAAGTCTACCGAGGGGAGACCCAGAGGCTAGCTCTGCAGAACCACGTAGTCGAGCCCCGAGAGGCGACCCGAGTCGAGAGCTCACTAACCGCTCGGGGAAGCCCGAGCAGAATCATAACCAGTGGCGACTGTCAGTAGAGAGCAGGTGACCAAGTCGTAGAAGGACAGAATGAACCTACCATGCGGAACTTCTGGACAAAACGACAGACGGTCTCGAGGAGGCAAACAAGAAGCCACTTACGACACCGCTACGGGCAAAGGATGCCACCAAGAAGAGCCCGTGGACAGCCCAGCGGCTTCGACACAAATCTCCCGAGGAGAAGAGAGTGAAGGAGAGCCACACACCGGAGAGTTCTACCACCCGAACGAGGCGAGATACCTAATAATGATCACCACGGCTCGAGACACAGGGAGTAATTCAACTCGACAACCAAACTCGAGAAACGTCAGCATGGAAGAATGACTCACAACGGGGGTTTACGCCCAAGATACATTCCCGCCCGGGAACATAGCTCCCAACCTACTAAAAAGATAAGTCCATACTCAAAGAGGGGATACAAAATCGCCCAGTCTGAGAGTGGGCAGACCACCATTTTCAAGAGGCTCCCAGTCATAAAGACGGAGCCAGAGCAACCGAGACGTGCCCCCCAGGACCCCGAGGGTTACTAGGGTAAAGCACAAGATCCAGTCGCACGGCGGGAAGACAAACCAACCAACGAAGGCTGAGTTCGGAGAACCCACCAAACAAGGAGTACCCTTCTCGGGTAATCCCTCTATGGCAAGCACAGTTGAGACGAAGGCGTGGCAAGAAAACCCGCAAGTGAAGAGTTCCGAACCACGGAAGCCTGAAAACCGCTTGAAAGGAGGGGGGAACCCCCTAATACAGACCCCGACGGATCGGGAGCACACCCCGGGCTTCAGCCCGGGAACCGCGCTAGGCCCGGACGATCCCCAACGCTAAGGCCCGGAGAGTCCACGCTAGGCCGGAACAAGGTCCGACTCTAAGCCCGTACGACGAGCCCCCAATCGGGACAATCGTCGTGGAGCCGACCCAAAACCCGGTCCAGGTCCCCCCCGAGGGAGACAGCGGACCAGGCTAGACAGCCGGGAGCCAAAGGATGTGCGAGAACTGTCCAGCCCAGCCCCTAACCCCCGAACAAACGGGAGAAGGGATCCACGGTCAAGACAAAACCGACCCAAATAGCGGAGTCCAGGCGCAGTCGAAAGACTCAAAGGCTAGGAGTTAGGCCTGGGAGCCAGGTAAGGTTAGGCAACAGAGCTAAACCACATCGCTCAGGACAAACAGAGCCCATAGGGGGCGAGGGCATCCACCGGGTGGGAGCCAAGCCCCCAATGAGGGAAACCCGCCATCAGCGTCAGACTGAATGACCAAAGCCCGAGGACGGAGGGCAGAGCAGAGGCTATGCCCCGAGGGCACCAGCCAGCATGTAGGCCGAGTTCTCGCGCCCGCCCAAAGTAGGCAAGAGGGCAATGAAGACGCCAGGCGCATGATCAGGTTCCGCCAAATGGAGTGTAAGGCCAAGGGAGAAAGGATACAAACAGGGAGAAAGGGGGAGGGGCAGGACAGAAACACAACGAGAGAAGCGCGGACGAGGAAGATAAGGAAAACCTCATTCTACCCCTACCCCAGGCCTGGGCCTTCCCAGTGAAGCCCCTGGAGGGCCCACGCCAGACCAGCATAGGCAAGGCCTCATAAACCAACCCCGAGGGGGCCAAGGTAATACAACCAAGCGCAGGCTCAGCCCTTAGGCCAGGCCAGGCCCACCAGGGCCCACCAAGATGCGTGGGAATAACAGGGCCAGCTAACCCCGAATGGAGATGAAGGTTCTAAGTCGATATGGCAAAGCTAGACGATGAAAGCCCCAAGGCCCTAGGCCAGGCCGAAGTCCAGACCGCCAGGCTATAGCAACAACCTCCCAAGGAAGTCCCAGGGGCTAAAGACCCAAAGGCCAGTATCAAGCCAAGGCTAGAACATGGTCTAGACCCCAAGGGGAACCGAGACTAACGCCAGACGGCAACTATCACTAGGCCCGACTCGAAAGCGGCACTAGGCCCCGCTGATCCCCCGGAGAGGAGCAGCGAAGCGGCATCATAGCTAGAGTCCAGGCTCCCACGAGGGAGACAGCGGACCAGGCTAGCTAGCAGTAAGCCTAACAGCCACAGCCTAAGAGCCAGGACAGCCAGGCCTACATGGCCCAGCGCCTACTGGCAGAGACCAGATGCCTCAAGTCCGCGATGGTGCACACGGAACGGGCCGACTAGCACCACGAAGGAGCTAGGCTACCGGTACAGCAACAGTCAGCCGCCAACGAAGGCAACAGCGAACGAAGCGCCGCGACCCAGGCTGAAGCCCATGGAAGCCGGGAGCCGAGTGCATAAAGGCTAAGGCCCGGATCTCGACGAAGCTGCAAGCTTTAGCACGGCAGGATGCGCACCAAGGCCAGGCCGAGGCGGGCTATGGCCCACCACAGCAGGGCAGGATCACCCCCGTAGGGAACCCTGCATGCCGAAGCTAGAGCAACGTCAGAGAACGGACGCGGTAACCCAGGGACTACACAGGGCTGAGAGGGCTTTCACGCCAAGGCAAGGGCGACTGCCAGCAGGGGAGGGCCCACTCAGCACGCTAGGCCGCCCCGTAGGGGAGCCGAGCCCCCCCAAAGAGCAGACTTGAGTAGCGCCAAGAGAACCACCGAGACCTACAGTCATCCCTGAAGGATGCCCGAGAGCCAATGGCGGCGTCGACATCCCCTCACAAGGGAGACAGGTCGCGGCGCCGAGATTTAAAGTCAACACCATTGAAGGTGGACAACAACACCCGAAGCAACAGCCCCCGTAGAGGAGACAGATGCTGTAGTTAAGCCCGGAAATCCACGCCAACAACGCCGGATAAACGGCCACCTCGGAAATCAACGCCGATTACGGCGGATAAACGGCCACCCTGCAGCGCACGCCCTACGGGGAGGAGACGCGGGCTAGAGGATTGTCATGGGCATCCAATCAACCCAATCGCCCAATCAGCCTCTCGAGAGGTGAGACGCTATAAAGGGAGGAGTACTCCACGCCCGAAGGCGGGTGAGAACAACCCCTAAAGTCCTGGAGCCACAAGCTATACAACCCGCGGAGAGAGACTGATAGCGACAGAGGCTAAGCACGGACACGCAGCGCGCCCTGAAGGGGCATGCTGCAGCCTGCACCGAGTTCCCCGTGGAGGCACGCCCCGAAGGCTACCCCACGACGGCATAACGTAGCGTGAACTAGCGCTGGACGAACCGCACAAGTACCCGCACACGTACCGCTCGCTGGAGCGGGGGCCAACCTAGCGAAGCGCCGCACACCCCACCTAGCCTGTGAAGGCCCGGTGAAGCACTCAGCACAAGCCAGATTAACCCCGCGGTGCTAGTAGGCCTACCATGCTGCGCCTGCACGATTCCCTCCCCCGTGGCAGGCAGAAAAAAAGGCCCCCGAAGGGCTCCCCAACGGGGCGCCGAGAACGAAACACCCACGGGGTGAACCGTAACGGCGGAACCGTAACGGAAACTAGCGCTGGACGACCGGCACCAGTAACCGCACACTGAACCCCGCGTGATCGGGGGCCACCTCGCGAAGCGCTGCGCGCCCCACCTGCCCGTGAAGGCCCGGTGAAGAATGGCAGCACAAGCCAGATTTAACCCCGCGGGGCTAGCAGGCTAGCCATGCGGGGTGTGCCGTCCCGCTGAACCTCAGCGGGAACTAGGCGCTGGACGAACCGCACAGTAACCGCACACGGTACCCCCGCGTGATCGGGGGCCAACCTAGCGAAGCGCCGCACGGCTCTCCTAGCCCGTGAAGGGCTGGTGAAGCACGCAGCACAAACCAGATTAACCCCGCGGGGCTAGCAGGCTACCAGCGGGGAGGCAGTGAGGCATAAACGACACCTCGCGGCGCCCCATAGCGGGGCGCCCAGGAACCCAACCTCGAGGCTTTGACGAATCCGCCCCGAGGCCGGAACCACGGCAGCGCGGTCGGAGGGTCCGATCTAAACCCACGAGCGCCGGTTCGTTACTGAACCCCGGGCTTCACCTAGCCCTCAAAACTCAAGACTCACCGCTACAGGGCCCGGACGGACTGCAGCCGCCCCATCCCACAGGGAAAGGGCAGAGCAGACCACGCTGCCTGCACCGTTAAAGCAACGAGCTAAGTCAGGCGAGCCATCACTCGGCATCGTGGTAGTCAGTCAAGCCCCCCCGGGGGAGGCGCCGACTACAGGCTCTGTCTATACCGGGATGTCGTCAGCCGCCAAATCCCTGAGGAAAAGCAGAGCAGACCGCGCTAGCCTGCACCGGAGAAGCCCTGGGCTAGACCAGGCGAGCCAGCGGCCGGTAGCCAGGTAGACGGGCGGAACTCCCGGAGAGAAAACGCCCTACTACTAACCGCCATGAAGTAGCCGAAGCTAACAACATCTTAAGGTGCTCCCAAAGCAACGGGGCCGCCTTGGAAGAAACTCGGACCGGAGCCCGAACACACCCCCCCTTCCCTTTGCGAAACATAGACAGGGAACCAGTGTTTCCATGGCGAACCATGCGAAAACGGAAAGGCCACCGGAAACGAGCACCAACGGAGCGATCAGCGGAAGCGAGACCCAGTGCTACTTAATGAACGCACGGAGAAGAGGGTCCACGGGGCGGCGCGGGGTGAAGCGAGCCAGATGGTGCGTCGCGTGTCGAAACGAAAACAGAACACAAGAAAACAAAGGCGGATCCGCGGTCAAAAGACCCGTCCCGCCACTGCGGAGACAAAGATAACGTCGCGGTCCACAGTCACACACGTAAAGATTTTCCAAAGTGTCAGTTTTCACATATTTTAAAGTAAAAATACACAAGCCATAAGAATAATACTAGACAAACTCACCCAATAGAACTGTTTTATTGAAAGTATGACAACGACAACAGTCCAGTATCAAAAATCTCAGATAATTTTTTGCTGCTAATAACAGAGCCGCGATGTACACGCGTCCGTTTTGTATGGCGGCCAAAACGGAATTGAGGAAGAGTCATGGTCGACAGGGTGTGACCTGGGGTCACTGGTCGAGTCCATTTTCTCTTTTAGGGGTGCTAAAATGGTATTTTGGGGCATTTCACTTCTCAGAAGGAAAATGCATATATTTCAGTCAACATTGGTGTAAAGGAAATCAGTTCAGTGTAATGATTTGACAGCTTATTTCTTGATTGAATACAGCTTATTTCTTGATTGAATGGATTAGTCTATATCAGGGGTTCTCAATTATATTAGCTGAAGGGCCAGAGTCTTGCTGAACATATTTGAAAGTTCCCTACTTGAGGGCCAAATACACTAGAATTTCTTATGATTCCCTTTATATTTTAGATCAAGTCAATGGTTCAATGGTTCAATGGTTCAATAATCAATGGTTGGCGAGCCAGATTTGGCCCTTTGGCCGCCTATTGAGAACCCCTGGTCTATATGCTTTTGGGAAACAAACCCACTCTTTAATACATGAAATTATGCATCTAGAGCAGTAAAACACTATCTCAAAATCTTCACTGGATTTGACCAGCAACTTGTTCCATCATAACTATAAACTATAACACATCAATTTGAATGTTTGAATAGTTTGAATAAGGTCAAAAGTGAGTATAAGTATCACTACATGAAATAACATGTATTGGTACAATGCTTGCATACTGCTATCCTAATCTTTAAATTGAATAAAGACGAAAGATAAAATTTCTTAACAGTTGATTAGGTTATATCGGTGACGACATACCAAAATGTTGATGCTGGTTTGAGTATATAAGAAGAGCCCTGCTGCTTAATTGCAGTTTTGGGGGGAAGGACACCATTGCATAATTTCTAATGGATGAGATCTACATTACTTAGACTTTGTTCAATAGAAAATGTAATAACACCACCCCTGCAATGACAAATTAAATGATGGGCCTATTTTGACCATTCTCAAAAGAGGCTCGACAGTTTGGAATAATGTCGTTGAGAAATAAACCAGCACTTCAAATTTAGAAGTAATTTTTTTTTAATGAAATCCTCGTACCAAAATAATAAAGTGTAACATACCATGAAATCCAGTGCTTTCTCCAGACTCACTACTGCTTCTCTGTATTTCTTAGCCTTGATCTGGGTCTTTCCCAGCAGTATGTATAATGGTGCTGATGGTTTCACTTTGGCTGTGCTGACCAAGATTTCAATAGCCTTGCTGTAGTTCTGTAGGAAGGATTGCACAGCGGCTTGCTGGGTGGGTGAGGAGCCGAGTCCATGGCTCAGTTCAGCTGCATGCCTGGAGGATTACAAAATACATGGCCAACTGATTTGACTACAACTGGCTTAATCCGTGACTGACTTCAAGTGAGACTAATTTTGTTATGCTTTTAGTTCCAGGAGCCTACTGAACAGTGTCCAAGGATAGAGTAGGATTTATATGAAAAGAGCCCCAGGATTTCCTTGGATTTCTTGCTTTTTCTTACATGGGAAGAAGTTCTTAAAAACATTGAATGTGTTCTTTACCCTGTATTGCAGAAAGATTCCAAACCATGTTATTTAGTGCTTCCGACATATTTTGATCATGACTAAGGTTAGTTGCTCTCATGAGATAAAAGTATGAAGATGCACAGATGATTGTGGTTCTTTAGATCAACCATTGTCCATTGTATACCATATTGAACCCTGTGCATGCTCTATCCCCCTGCTTTTGCCAAAAAATATGTAATATCAGATATTTTGGCCTATACTATCAATTAGAGACATATAAAAACATCTATCTTTACAGTAAATATTCATTAATTGTTTGTTATGTTACATTACCATATGCTATCAGTATGCTTTGAACTTGATATACTTACTGCACACAGAAACTCGCAAGTTCCAGAATTTCATCTCCAAAAGGATCTCTCCCTAAAAACAAATGATTATCAAAAGTCAAATCAAACAAATCATATCACAACAGTTTGAATTATATAATTCCCACTAAACAACTATTTGCTATTCATAGGGTATATAATAGATTGCACGCGGGAACAAACCAAATCCCTTGATTTCAAATCATTGACTTGCAAAACATTAGCGCAGTTATTAAAGGCACTAGCAGTTGATCCCACCCAAAAGAGTCATAATATTTGATTTGCTGATAGCTTTAAAGTGAAGGATACGTTGGAGAATAACTCATAATACTTTTTCAACAAAGAATTTATAGAAAGGAAGAAAACATCAGTGTTCAAAGATATGAATCTACATTCAATTACATTCAAAGATACGAATGTCCATTCAATTACGGTGTAGTAAGGGCCTCTGTACGGACAGTATTGACTAAAATCCACTTTATCCTTTCATTATGTGCTTTTGGTCATAATTATTTGCAGGGTATGTTAAGGACACCTATCCTTTTCAGGGACAAGCAGAAATCCAGATTTTTTATGATGTTTTTTCTAATTTTCTGATTCATTAGGAAATCACTGATAGCGCCTTTAACCTCTAATCAGGAAAATTTTATTATTGCAATTGCATAGCAAACACCGACCTAAAGGCGTGATTCCTCTATGGAACCTCCCAGAATACTGCTCTTTCTGTGCTGTTTGTTTCTAACCACAAGAAATAGGGCTTGAAATGGAAGCCAGTGAGAAGAGGTCACGCTGAGCATGCTTTATTTTCTTTGTCACATGAAAAACAAATGGTTGCAGCGGTGACCTCTCCAGTTGGTAGAAACATTTGAAACAACTTCGTTTTTGGGCTCGTAAATACGTTGTTTCATTTTCCAAATATTGCAGAAATGTTTCTAAAAGTCACTTCATACCTCAGATGTATAATTATAATTATAATGTTAGGGGTGGGGTTGAAAAACAAGGATGAAAAGTGAAAAAAAATCGTGTTTTAAATAATGCGTGGTCTTGACAATTCAGGAGCCCCACATCATTTTAAAGTTGACCAAATTCACTAAGGGACATTATTCTGTAAAAAGCTGTGCACGTGAAGATGTATCTGTTTGGAGAAAGCGAAGACCAACGGCTTAGTTCATAGATTGCCAGTTTGAACCCTGAATTCCCTCTACTGAACATAGCGAAAAACATTAGATTTGCCACCGTTTTCTGTGTGGGGAATCAACAAAGAGCAAGGACGTGGGTCTTTTGTGTGTGGGGCATCAAACAAAGAGCAAGGACGGGGTCTTTTGTGTTTGTGCAAATCCATGCCTTTTGACCTCGTACAACAATTCGGCGGTATCAATTGTGTCACAGGTGACCTCAGGACGGACGGAGCCTTCTTTTTAATATAATTCATAAACTTTTGCACATGAAGAACCATCAGCGAAAATGCCTTTTCCTAGTACCAAGCATAGACTTTGGCGACAGATTAATAAACATAAATAGGCCCTAGGCTGTGGAACAAGCTTCCGTAACATTAGGGAGGCACCTTCCACCAGTGCCTTTAAAATGGCTCCTGAAAACATACTTATTTCCTGATGTTTAAAAATTGTTAACTTTGGATTGTTAGTTTTGTGAATATTGTATGTATGTTGTATATTAATTTGTATTTTAAGTTTGACTTAAAGCACTGTGTTCTGTAGAGCGCAATATAAATGCATTATTCATTTACTGTACTTCGCAAATGAAAATGCTTCATGGCAGGGCGCACAATGGTAAATAACTTGCCCCATGAATAACGCAATATACATGTTTTGAAAGAAACTCGTGACGTGAATAAAGGGTAAGTACGGATGTAATGGGCACTGCACAATTGAAATACACGCAAATAAACATGGATTTTTGAAGGAGATTTCGAACGATTTTTTGGCAATATTTTTGCATACAAGTGTGATATCAATGGATGGAAAGCGATGAAATTTAAAATATGTTTCAATGTATGTTTAAGACACATGTACCTTTTCTTTGAAAACATAATATAGCACTTCAGGATCTTCAGAAAACTCTCACAGGACCGTAACATCCAAAATAGCTGTGTTTTTTACCGAAAAGTAAAACCCATTACATGAAATTGCGTGATGATTTAGGTTGTACGGCCCTGCACACATGGATTACAGTTTTTATAGTATCATAACTTTGTTGCAAGATAATAAGGCAGAACTCTTATTGCCAAGTACATGTATTCATTTTTGTAAAAACTCAAACTAAGGCATACAGAGCCATTAAGCTCTGAGACAAAGCTATAAACATCTGCATTTCTACATTTTATCTTTTTCTGATCTTACCCTGTACATGTAGTATTGCTGCTGGTCAGGCCTGAGGTGAATAGCTCGAGTAAAATCCAATAAGGCATTCTTTAGCTGTCAAAAAACAAAAACAAAATACAAAATAAAACAAAACAACATGTCACTGAATCTGTGTTGTTTTTGCCTCAATGACTACAAAAATGTTTCATCATTAGATCAAGAGTCACTGGTGATATCTCTATGTCTCAATTTATTGTGATGATGTGTTAGAAGTTGACAACTTTTTACATGGGAAAAAAGAATGCACAAGTACACTGATATATGAGAGATATGACAATAAAATCATTAAATTTTGCATGCTTTCTATAATAGCACACAGCTCTTTCAAAGGGCCATTTTATTGCTTTGCAAACTTTTTTCTTTAATAATAGCAGAGCTTTTATCAAAGTTCCATTTTAATTTTTAGAATGATTATTTAAAAACCGGTGCAAGGGTACTGCCTACAATTCTGTTTGTATAAGACTTCTTGATTAATATCACTCGCTCTCTGTGGTTCATTTGGAATTGGACAAGGAAAAACATGAAATCAATATTCACTCAGACATCGCATTTAATTTTTTTTTCAAAAATTCCAAATTTGCATTTTCATGTCCATATTCAGAACCATCATGGAAAATGCAATCAAATGAGTCCAAACAAGCTTAGTAGTAGGTCTGTGGTTTTGCGGTATAACTTATACAGAAGCAACCAGGGTTGAAATGGTTTATATGATAGAGTAACTTACATCATGTATCTTATGGAATGCCTCTCCTCTACACACCAGAGCCCTAACATAGGTTGGATCCACCTTGATTGCACTGCCAAACTTCTGGATGGCTCTATAAACAATGTAAATGGATTTATTAGAAAAAGAGAAAGTACAAAAACATAGAAAGCTTACTGATAAACACGTGAAATCTTGCGATAGCAAAAGTGAGTCTGGACTTGGTTAGATAAGATGTACAGCATAGGAAGTGCTATGTATACATGAAAAAGCAGACGTGTTTAATGTGATCTTAATAGCTTCTAATGGTGTCTATCATCTTTAAGGGCAAAGCAGACAACAAAGTATTTAAAGTTGGCATACTATCACAGGCAGTATAGCGAGCTTACGACATGGTTACTGAAAATAAGTACCATTGTACAGCAATTTCTACTTTTTAGCAGGTGTTAAGTTTGATCCTATTTTGACATTTTTGACCCGATCTCTATAAGATTTAGTGAATTTACTTTATTTGATCACCGAGGCTAACATAATATCATATCTTCTTTTTAGACTTGAGAGATAGTTTAAAAAGGTCCTCATTTTTTAACCCAGCTGAACACTCTATGATAATTAGTGATCCAAAAATCATTGAACACACACTATAGTGCCAATCATATCAATGCATACATGCATTAAAATCCATCTCATGGTTCCACAGAAACAGACCCAAGTACAAGGTAATCAGCATGATCAATGACCTCAAATGGCCCCTACTTGACCTTTGACTTTTTGCAAGACTACATCAAGTAGCAGTAGGCCCACCCATAAGTGATCTTGTGCAAATTCCATCCAAAAAATTAGCACTCAGTTTCCAAGAAACAAACCTAAATGCAAAGGTGACATCGCTATTGCTGAATGACAGAAAGAGAAACAGACAGACAGACTTAGCCATTACAGAGCCCATATTTTCGCTTTCCAAATTGGCCGAAACATATTAGGGAATCTGTGGATATTTATCAATATACAAAAAGCAGTAGCATTTTTGGAAGGTTACATATTCATCATCTTTCATTGGAAATTATTTTGCTATTTTTCTACTTACTTGGGATAGTTGTCCAGTTTAGTCATATAGATCAGGCCCAGATTGACATGTGCACCAGCAATGGACTTGTCCAGCTTCAAGACAGATTCAAAGTCTGCTATAGCATCTTCATGCCTTGGTTAAAGAAAGATATCAACATCAACAATAAGAGCAGAAGTGTATGACAGATGGATCATTATAATAGCTGTCACAAAAGAAAGGTCCTCTCGTGACTACATATACGCTCGCCATCAGCTAATGAGCGATATGGGCGGGGTCTATTTACTCTTTACGCACAACTTGCTCGAAAGTCGAATGCACAATCAGCCAATCCGATTAACGCGCTGTTATTATGGCTATCACCTGATTCGAAAAGCATTCGGACCCGCACTTCCGTGTTTACGCACTATACGCCCCATTTTGAGAAGCGAGGGGCCGTTCTTTTGTGACAGCTACTATAAACCTGTCTGTTGGGATTGCATATGGGGGCATGTCTGTGGGGTTATGATGTTGTCGAAAAGTTTTCCGATTTAATTAGCATTCCGATTGGTTGATGGGACCGTTTACTGTGTTGTTTAAATCAGTAACGAGTAAATGATGGCAATTATATATATACTCACCAAGGGTTGTGAGGATTGTTCTATTTTATACATGTATAGTACGAATGATCAAACTAGGGCTTTGTTGTGCTCAAAAAGGCCTCCCTGAGACACCCCTTATGCCACATTAAAAAATTTCGGTGAGCCCATCATGCCTAGTAGCGCTCCATGCTAGCATCGGTACGCACAAACATATGACGTCACTGGCATCCAGAATACTTTGCTCATTTTTGTACCTTCCCAAGGCTCTACTTGCGGGGGAAGGGGCTGGATGAGGGTTACTAGGTGGATCATTCGTAAGTATACATGTATGAAAATAGAACAATTTCACAACCTTGGTGAGTATATCCTATTTATTCATTATAATACGAAATGATCCAAACTAGTGCATTTGACTCACATGGTCACCGGTGGAGGAAGTGGGGACGTGGGCGGTAGTCTCAGTTGTTGCGGGTTTTCTCGCCATGTGAAGTTTAATGGAAGCCGAAATAATTTGCCCCAATGTTGTATGCCATATATATATATATATATAAAACATGATAACATGTTAACGTCAGCACATCTATATCAAAGGCACTTTGTAGTTATAATTAAAACCGGCACTCTCCCTTATGAAGAATGTTGATAAGGATGCATGGAATCCTCCGCTACTCTGACTGCTTTGCTGACAGGATGGTTTGGTCATGATTTGGTTACTTGTAAAAGACCGTCTTCATTTGTAACGTTCTGAAACGGTGGTAGGCGTCCTCCATCCTGCTGAGTGCCATTATATCAGAGATTGTTACTCTTAAGTGAAAACGCCATTGAAGTGTCTGACTTATAATTTATGAGAATGCGGGTTGTGTTAAAGGCGATGTTACTGTCCAAGTGACGAGCTTTCACTTTCAAAGTATCAGAGATGAGGAAGTGACCAGCTTGAAAATGTTTGCTTGTTGCAGGGTTTGTAAGGTTTAGTGTTGTGATGAAGATGTGGTCAGATATTGAGGAATTCATAGATTTCCTTAAGAAGGCAGGAGGTGGTAGTAATGTCGGAGAGCTCTGGAAAGACACCACGCTTTTTATCTCAGGATCACAGTAGCTCTGGGAAGCTCTGGAAGGACTATAGGCCGAGGTGCATAATTGAGTGTCTATGTGTTGGCCATGAAACCAGCACGAGGAAGTAGCGGACATAGGGAGAATCTGAGAATCTCCCCCATATATTTCTAGTCTGTAGACAACGCATGGATTTATGAAACATCGTTTGTTAGAGGAGCATTCAGTAGGGGAATTGTTGTCTACTAGTTTAATCGAGACGAGTGGCTTTATTCAAGGGGTCAAAAGGCGCGGCTGGCGACCGTACTGAAAGACCAATGAAAGATCCCACGATGGAGAGTGAGCTTCTAACAGTAGGACGCGTTTATAAAGCATCCCTTTAATGAGATCCGAGGGACTTAAATTTCTTAATATGTCCGGGTATCAGTATAGTAGAGATGGAGACACGGTCGTTTCTAATAGTTGAATATTGGAGGTCTTTGAAAGAGAGATGTCAAGGAAGTTAGCCGTCTCCTACAGAGCAGAATTGCGGATCAACCTTGTGTTCTGCATAGACGGTGAAGCGTCGAAGTCTACTATAGTAAACTAATGGATGTTGACTTCCTTCTTGCTTCCCGCCGCCAGGGAGGGCAGCTTTTCTGAAAAAACCTTGCGTTTTGAAGGCGAGCTTGAGAGAGGGCCACACAGGCAAGTGTAGAGATTTAGCCTTGGGAGCGACACTCTTTTGTTTCTTCAGTCCACCAAACAGATTTTGCCTAAAGGAAATCAGTCTTGGATGGTCTTCCAACAGCTGACCAGTCTTAAAAACAAACCTGCGTGGCAAAATGGGGCTACAAGCAGTATCTTACTTGCCCTTGATTGCGGTAAACTTTGTTAGTACCTAGCCAGAATTGTTACCGGTGGAAAGGCGTAGGAAATCAGGTTTCTCCCATTATTGTTAAAGCAAGTCTCTCACCCAGCCCAGGCTTCTCGTACGCTAGCCAAGTGCAGTATGTTAGAGTTGGTAATTCTTGTTGTTTGCAAACAGATTCTACTATGGTCCTGTAAAGTCTTTGAAAAATAATCTGGGAATTACAAGGCTGTTGAGATGCCATCACAGTGATACCGAATAAGCTTAATTTGGCTGATTTTCTCTGAAAAAGCTGTCTCTTAGGACAGTTGATAACTCTCGGGAGATGTTCCGCCTTGAGGGTAGTTGAATGGTACTGGCACCAAGTGAGGAGGGCGGATGGTTGCAATGCACATGAGGAATCTCTGATATCCTTGGTGGGTGATGTAGGCAACTACAGTGGAATTGTCTGATCTGATGTTCACTGACTTCTTCCCAGAAAAGAAACCATCCGTTTGAATCGCTTAAGAGCGTGTTAGACCGCTGGCAACTCTAGTATATTTATATGGAGATTCCTTATAATCTTCGACCCATACTCCCTTTATTTTGTGGGATCTAATGCATGCTTCCCAACCTTTCTTCGAAGCATCCGTCGTGTAATAACTCGATGAGGTATCTCGCGGAACCTCTTCCCACCATAAGAATTCTTGTGTTGCTAACCATCGTACGGTGCTACACGATCTTTGCTTTTGTAACGGAAACTCGACGGTGTAGCTCGTGGCGTTAGTCTCGGTAGTAACCCCGAAGGTGTTAACTGGAGGTCTAATCCAACCTGCAGAAAGGGTAGAAGGTCGACTAAGATTGCCAACATTCTTAGCAGCGGAGCATAGATGAGCAGGGAGATAAATTCCACTTCAAGTCCAGAATTGCTCCTAAAAACTCCGGGTTCTGACTTGGGATGAGATTTCTTTAGGTTTATCATGAAACCCAGCTCTTTCACCGTCTTCATAACCAAAGTAAACTGACTACTTTTATCAGATTGATTAGCTTGAAGCTACAACAACCAATCATCGAGATAGACAAATTTATTTGGATACCCCTCTTTCAGATGTTCTGCCATTGTCTTCACTAGTCTTGTAAAGGTAAGGGGTGCAGAAGAAAGTCTGAATGGTAGAGCTCGAAAATTGGTAAGACTGGGTTGTGCTAAACTGAAGCGGAAGCCAATCTTGCGGGGAACCAATGGAAATGAAGGTAGGAGTTACTTTTAGAAATCCAATGTAGCCCAAACCAAGCCCCTTCTTGATGAAGTGAGAGAGTTAAATCTGAAAAGCACTCGGAAGAATAATCTGTCAGAGGGAGCCGTCCACCTATGGACGTAGATTTAATGTCGGTCTGCAGGTTCATGTTTCTTCGATGGTAGGAAGAAAAACGAATTAGAAATCCTTCCATATACTTTCATATTGGAAAAAATAGCATTTTTCCTAACAATCCTTCACTTAGTTTTTCAAAATCATAGCTTTAATGTCTCTTTTGGCATAGGTGTAGAGCAAAAACTGACTTTATAGGAGGACGAGCTGGTAAACTGCAAATGGTAATCTTCTAAAGTTGTTGAGAACCCAAAGATCCGAGGTTATCGACCGTCACGCTGGGAGGAAAAGCTTTAGACGCCCTCCACTGGCGGTCATAGTAGGTAGGAGTCACTTGTATCTTCTTCTCCTACTCGCGCCCACTTCTGGCGCCTCTTACGTCTGGATTGGAGTAGGAAGAAAACTTCTGTTACTGTCTAGAGGACTAGATAGTGGATTTGCTTGTCCTTAAGGTCGTTTTTAGCCCGACTTCGAAAATGAACCTCTGTTCCTTCTGTAGGCAGGAGAATAACTAGGTGCGGAAGCCTTCTGCGAAAGCAATAATCGTAAGGTCTGTATCTATACGGTCTAAATCTGGAGAACCTCTGGTTTGTAGGACTTTGGGCAAACTGTCAGCAGCTAAACTCGTTCTTCTTTCTGAGTGCCAAACTAGAACAACCCTGTCTCCCAAAAAGATCTTTACCTCTAGGAGCACTCAGGGAACTGTCTTTGGCTGTCAAATTCAAGCGGCAACTGCATTCTTGCTTCTCCAGGAGACCTCATTGGTAAGCAATCTTGTAAAAAGCTCAGTAGAAAACGTGATGAGATCTTCTCACAGTATAAAGGGCATCTTCAAGGCTTCACTAGACAGCTCTACATTAGGCTCCAATAAAGCATACATAAGGATGCTAAGAGACAACAAGGCTACAATCGAAGTTCACATACAATTCAGGGCAATCTGTTCAAAAGGCGAGATAAACACCTTTGCCCTCATTCCAGGAATCAATTCTATGGAAAAGGTTCCTTATGTTTCTAGAAGAACCCCCTTCGACACCGGTTGGTGGGCATTGTCTTGGCTTGCATAAGGTTTCTCATCAGACCTTCATCTTATCCAGCATGGTCTGGAACCATAGGAGCTGAGAATTCAAAATCTGCTTCAACATGTGGGGAAAGACTCAGGAATCCATATGAGAAGGAGTCTTCTTCTGATAGTCAGTCCATATAGGACTTTTGAACCTTATACAAAACAGTCTGTCTTAAATCGGGCTTGTTGTACAGGAATGATAGGTTTCACCACCTACTTCTTACAATGCTTAGCAGCTAGACCCGAGGTCTGAAGACTAGAGTCTTGAGAGATAGCAGAATCCACATTTCAAAACTCGATGAACCAAAACGGACGCCAAAAAGGCCGCAGCAACATTGGGAGATAGGCCACTGTAGGTCTTCGAAATCTTACGTCAGGAAAGAGGTCAACATCGGAATAAGGCGCTCCATAAATCTGGGACATCTCTTTCAATTTGTATCCTCAATCAAAATCCGAGCCTCTACCCAAGCTATAACCAGTGCGCTCTAGACTTGAAGTGTCTGACTAGAATGTGCAATGAGTGGAGTAGTCGCATCGCCGGTATTGGTTGAGTAGCCTTAATGATCTTACTGGGACTGTATCACTAGGAGATGACATCGAGGAAGGTTCTTTGTTACGATGAATCACTTATAAGAGTCCTAGGGATAGATCCCTACAACATAATCAGACGTAACACCTTCAGGATTCAGTACACCATGGTGTGAAAACAGCTTCCCTTATTCACAGGTTATAGATTCTTAACTCTAGACTGGAGAAATCATCCTCTTAGGCCCTGATACAGAATAAGACTGACATCGTTCAATTCGATCTTTAACTGGAGGAATATAAAAAGAGGCAATGTCATCTATACTAGAGGAATGTTTATTTAAAGTTGATAACGTGAGGAGAACCACTGCTTCTTCTATACATGATCAGAACTGGTCTAAATTAGTCTTATGAGAGAATCTCACTATGTTCTTGAACAGAAGAATCTTCCGATCATGAACTCAGATCCTAGACGTGGAGAAGTACCTGAAGGAGAGTCTCTAGATCTCGATTAGTCATGGATAGCGAGAATCTTAATGATATTCTACTACTGGGTGAGACTTTGGAGCATAGAGGAGAAAGTATTCTATTCAGGTGGGCGTGGTTTACTTGTTAGGCAAGAAAATTTGAGTGGATTAGGTCAAAGCTCCGCCCATCCTTACTGGGTATAGATGGATAGGAGTGTGCAGAATTAAGGGTGTAGTGTACATGCCACTCGCAAGCGGCGCGGTTATACTGCGTCGTGCATTTCGCTTGGTACGCAAATGCAATTACGCAGAGTGACGATCACGCGCGATGGCTGTGGTTCCTGGGGATTGAAACATTGGTTTAAAGAGGGGGTTGCCAAATTATTTAATGAATAAAAAGAATGATGTTAGAATATTTTGACAAATAAATTAGGTCGATTTAAAATAAAAAAGCAAAAATTACACAATTCTAAATAATAAGAATAAGAATAAAAGATGGATATTTTTTGCTGCGGCACCGCCATCCACCACTCAAAATATTGGTAACATCCATTATGACACCCATCTAAGATGCCAAAACAAAATTCTCAATCTTTTATTCTCTACTTCGAAGAAACTTACGATGGCGGAACCGACGGTTTGAATCGGGCGGGGAACGGGGAATAATTCACCACCCCGGGAACCACGGAGACGGCCCGAAAGTTAAATAGCGGGACGGACTGGCGGACTGGAAAACACTGTAATCTTGTAGAAAGTGGAGAAATTAAATTTCCCTTACATCGTAATACAACTCTGCATGAACAACACACTAACTTACTTAGAAGCCACGGAGGGAAAACATGTCTTTCATTGAAAGAACATCTAACTCCGCCATCACCATACAAAGGCTCATGTTCCTCTGACATAAACACATGACCCGCGGTATACTATCGGGAACATCGGCAGCCCCTGCCGCAAAATAATGAGTCATTTAAAAGGGACTTATACACGGCGTCAAGGGTGTAGAGTGATTATAGAATATCATCATACTATAAATTACTTCTATAACATCATCACATACAGGGCACCCAGCCGCCAGAAAGCCGCCAGACTTACGAGTGCCACCGGTACCGTTATTCATTACCCATATCCGCATCTATAAGTCTTAACAAAGGCCGCTGGGCTTATTACACTGCCGCCACGGAGTCGCAATCCGTTCTACTCAACTGCAACACTACGGACGCGGTGGACTGAGGTTGGTTAAGTTTCACACCACAGATAAAAGAGCCAGAATGACTTCTACAAGTATTGTGAAGTATCACTGGACTGAGGCAGGAATTTTATAGGCTGGTCAGGACTTGAGGACGCAGGTAGATCACTTGAGGTATTGTACGTCAATAGGACACGGCGGGATTTCTTTCGGACCCGTATAAAGACGGCACCGCCGGGCTACTCAACCGTTGATAATCTTCCAATTCACCATGAATGGACGGAGTGGATAGGACCAGCCAGTTCGTAAGTAATGCATTAATGCACTCGGATTTACATAATTGCAGAGGTGGCTGGACGAACATGTGCCCTATAACCTGTCTAATAGCCTCTGTAGCAACCGTAAATAATGAAACGTCTGAGCTAGATCCAAAGGTAGAACTTGAATGCTCTTGAAGTAGTCTAGGTGGAGTGGCTAGCGGTAGAAGCTTCACAGGTGAACGACCCGGAGGGAGATTCCCTGGACAGAGATGGAGCGTCTTAGCCCTTGGCCTTGGTCTATTTAACTTTCTTCCATATACACGTCCAATTCATCAAAGAATTTCAGGATCTCCAATTCTGTCTAACCCTTTGTGTATATCACCAGGTCTCTCTCTTGAACAGCTTCTTCACTTCACACAAACAGTTCATGCGGTCTTAGTCCTTGTCCTCGAAGGAACTCTGTACATCCTAACAGCTTTGAAGCGTTCCTTCCTTCTGCAACATCAAAAGTAAACCATACTTGTAACGGTTGTTATATACGAAGGATGACCCGCACCGAATGGGAGTTCCAAAAGGTAGAGCAGAATAAGGGCCAAGAATGACAAGACGACGAACAGAAACACATGGCAAATAACCCCCCCCCCAATATTTTGAGAAAATTGAGATTCATCGGCATTAGCTGGTAGTACCTTGAGACGACAAATACATGGGCAGAAGCAAAACACAGCAACCGGAGGCTATAGAAAAGGGCGAAAAATAAATATAATTTATTATGAAATGAATAATGCCAGGGGCAGACACGAGACAGGGACATCATATATGCCCAACATTCCCTGGCGGTCTAAGTGTGGACTTACGTAGTGGGGAGCTAAACCTGGCCATGGAATAACCCACTTACCAACCCGCATACGAGCAACGCGAAAAACGGCCTGAGGCTCGCGTGGCAACCATGTGAAGGGATTATATATATATATCTGATACTTTATGTTACAGCTTCCGACTTCCACTCCTAGAAATCTTCCGATCCCACTCCTTAAGCAAACTTCCTCGGATTCCCGGTCCTAAAGAAAACATCTCAAACTGCAACCAACACATCATCATCCAAAACTCCGACGACCCGTAGTAGAGGTAGATTTTTATCAGATATTAATATATAAAGGGAAAATCTTATGTTTATTATCCCATTAAAATTTTCACATGTTGCCCCCCCAACTAAGACAAACAAAAAAGAGCAAAGGATTCTGGATGCCAGTAACGTCATGGATGGGCGTACCAATGCTGGCATGGGACCGCTCATATGCATTGGCGCACCAAAATTTTTAAATGTGGCAATAGGGGTGGCTCAAGAGGCCTTTTTGCTCACACAAAATGCACCTAGTTGGATCATTTCGTAAGTATATAATGGATAAAATAGAACTGCTGATAGAGGTCCAATGAGATTTTAGGTGTTCCAACCTTTTTTGCTTATGTGTTACTGAGTACTTTTTCGTTTCAATTAAAGACTCTTGTATGATACATCATACTACCAAACCACCTTTGTTTTTGTTTTTGGGGAGTGTGGTCAAACTTGGTTTGTTTAGTAATCATACTTCAATCAAATTTTTTTAGGATGATTCGTAAAAATATTATTTTAGGTCCTCTCAAATTTCATCACTTTAGGTGGGAATTGTATTCTTGTATTTTAAAATTATGTTCCCATATAAAAATATGTAAATCGCCATATTAGTTAAACTCAACACTCTTGTTTGGACATGAATGATGCAAAATCTGTTATCTTTTTATAATACTAACCTATCTTTAATAACTACCCTATTAAGATCGCCTATATAGGTAGCCCTGTGGAAGAAAGCCATACTGTCCCTTCGCTGTCATCTAATAACACGACACACTGAAATCTTGTAAGGCTTGCTTGGGGAAGGCCCTGTTATAGAAGAAAAGTAACATCATGTCATCTAATAACCAAAGACGCTGAATTCTTGTAAGGCTTGCTTGGGCGGGCCCTGTTTAAGAAAAAAAAGTACATGCAATTGTCATTAATAACACAAAGACCTAAATCGTGTAGGCTTCTGGGGAAGGCCTGTTATAAGAAGAAAAAAAAGACAATCATTGTCTCTAATAACACAAAGACGCTGAAATCTTGTAAGGCTTGCTTGGGGAAGGCCCTGTTATAAGAAGAAAAGTGTTAACAGCATATTAGCCTACACACAACATTATCTTTAGATAAACCCAGGAGAATCTCTCTAGGAAAGGGCAATGTCACAATGAAATTTGTCAACTAATGTACTCTAACTCAAACATAAACAAAACGTTACATTCTCTGAATGGTAATATGCCAGACAAAATGTTGTGACTGTGAAGTGGTGTTGCCCAAACTTAAACAGCAATGATTAACTGGTAGAGATTTTGAAGATAGCTAAAAGGTGGTCAGGAAGGGCAATTGATAAAAGGAAAGTGCACTAGGTTTAAATGTACACACATCTTGGAAAAACTACTTTGTAACCACTTGTCACCTTGTGTTTAAGGTTTCACCTGATCACAGTTTTGGGCTGATGCACACAAGTCTAGTTCTTGAAAGCTCAAGCCTTCCCTTGCTACCCTTCCCCTATGCACAACCAATGTTGCGGGAATTGGACAAGCTTGCTGATGTGGTGTAGCTCTGTGGCAACATTGATAGAGGGTGAGGTGCCAGTTTTTACCAGCAAACCCTAAAGTGTGTCAAACCCTTTTCCTTAGATTGTAGCCCGGCCCTATACTAGCCAGGTAGAGACAACTTAGAGCTGTAGCTAGTCAATCCTTTGATGCTCCTTCAATGCACATAAGTGCACTGTCAACTTTTCAGGTTCATATCAATAGGCTCGCATCGGCCACCCCACCCAGCTACAATACAGGCCAAATATATGCCATACACAAATAAAACTTAACACTATGAGATGGGGAATTTTGGAGAAAGGACAGAGAGAGCAATGATTATATCAGATGTGTGGTGTGAAGTTTATGGATAGGAAGAAGACTGAGGTCTTGATGCAGATGTTTGCGTTGAAAGCAGTGGCCGGTTGCAAAGCATAGTGTAATTTTGTTATGGGTACGTCTGAAGAATGGCGAGCATGTGTTAAGAAGGTCTTTTGAGTTCGAGGGGGGCGGTTTGAGGCTGGGACACCAAAAGAGATATGGTGAAGCAAGTGGAGGAGGAGAGTAGAATGTTGGGTTGAGGATGGAGGATGCAATTGGAATCGGGAAGTGGCAGGAGGAGTAGTGTGGTTGCAGTGAGCGTGAGGTGGAATCTGGACACTCCCCGTTTACGGGACAAAACCAGATTAAAACTTGGTTTTTTCTACTACTACTACAACCTGTGGGTCCTGCTTCAATGTTCTTTGATAAACATAAAACTAATGCATAAGTTATTTTCAGTAGAATCTCTTCTTACAAATTGATATCTTATTTGTCCAACATCCGCGATACTTGGGTGTTTTGTGTGAGTGCTTGAAACTACATTCCTCCTCTACATGCCGGACAGTAGCCCCAACCATCTAAGACCTCAAGACTGGTTAGTTCGCATTCCTAATTTCTTAGTCAAATATAAAACAACCCAACTGTATGGACTTACTTTCTCAGCAGACAGCCTCGGTGAAAGAAAGCAACACTGTTGTATGGATCTAAATGCACAGCAGCTGAGAGATCCTCAATGGCATTGACATAGAGCCCCTGCTTGCCACACGCCCTGCCACGGTAGGTTCTGGCAAGTGCATTGTGTGGTTCTTGTACCAGTAGCTCTGTGAAGTCTTTAATGGCTTGCATCCAATTCCTAGGTAAAATCAATTATGATAAGGTCAACTTATTACTACTGATATACCGTACTGCATGTAGTCTCATCTAAGACTGAGATTTAAATATGCTTTATCTGAAACCTAACACCAAATCATGGAGAAGTCTACAGCACTTTGACATCTTGTTCACCATTCCCAAATGGAGAACAAAGTTTTGAAGGTGCCTGTTCTGATTTAAGCATGCCATGTTTTCAACTTGACATAAGGGGGCACAGTACAAAATGGTCTGCCTATTGAAACACATGCTTTATGCGCTCTCTTGTATCCGTCATATCTTTGCCCCTGCCTTATCTAGAGCAATGAAATTGGCAGGAGATCATTTTGAATTTATGCTCTTTAAAATATCTTCTTTTGAACCTACATTGTCAATGTCAGTTTTTTGCAAATTAGATTTGAAAATTACACTCTGTTTTTTCTAGCTCCTGGGTCATGCAGAATCGGTGTTTCATGGCGGTTCTCACGGCGGTTCGCTTATGTTGCTGTATCATACCGCCAAGATGCTTTCTCATCCATTTTTTAAATATCAGTTAAATATGAATGAATACGCACATGAATGATACCAAAAGCAAATCTCTAGGACAAATATCCACCACAAAACTAAACAAATTACGGTCAAATTCTAGGTTTTATAGGAACTATAGCGGTGTTGCACTTTCCACGGCAGAGGGATTTTGTACTGTGCTCCCATAAGAGCCTGACACTCACACACCCACAATCAATTTTTGTGGGAAACAGACTTGCAGTTTTGATGACAAAATGTGATAACACATACCACAATGCCTACTGATTATTGCACTAATATTTATGGTTAATCATAAAATGGCAGTTTTTGCTCTATATCTTTGGAAAGAAATGTACTTTGAGTCAGAAATTTCAGAATACAATGAGAAAAATATTATCTTTCATATAGTATAAAAATCAACACAACTTATAGGTAAATATAGGGTCCTAGACAATCAGAAAACATACACACCTTTAAAGATGGGTGACCTGATCATCTGATTTTTCATGTTTTCTACCTCACATAGAAGCATATCACCAAAAACATCCAATTTATACAAATCTTGAGTTAAATTGATCCAGTCGTTTGAATAGAAGAACTTCACTGGGGTATTGAGAAAAAAAAAAGAACTGTCTTCCGATACCAAAATCTTATTTTTGATGGATGTAAGTGGGAGGATAAGGTTGTTGATTGGGTCACCCACCTTTAATCATACTGTATCTTGGTGACAGCTGCCTGTCATGGCAAATATGATAATAGCAAATAGCCAGCAATGTTAATATTATGCCAAGTGACAAGATACCCATCAATATGAGCCATGACATGTTGAAATTTTGTTACTCACTTATTAACATCAAATTGATAGATTGCACGTTGAATAAGGCCTCTGTCTTGCTTGGCATCAGCTTGGTTACCTCACGGTAGTCTTCAAGAGCAAGCAGCATTTCACCACGCTAGAGGAAGAAACATGTTAAATGTTTCTGATAACATGCAAGCTAAATGAACAATATATCTTAAACAATGATAGAGTAGTTTCCGTGTATTAATTACGTTTTTTAGTTTTTTGGTTTTTTTTCTTTTTGTTTGTTTTGGTTTGGCTTGAACTATCACTACTTTGAGCATGTACAAATGCAGACTTTAAAAGGTCTATTCAGAGAGCACCAAATGGGCAATTCCACTGTTATAGAATGACATTTACCATTGTTTTTTTCTTTCAAACTTCTCTACCTCAAGTCCTTTCACTAGTGACATAAAATGAAAGTTATATTTTTCAAACATCTCATATATAGGCTAACTGTACGAGCTGTATTTTATGTCCACTGCATGATGATTTAAGATTAAATATGAATTAAATGTTGCTGACAATGATAATTCACTGTTACCTTTTCATACATTTCTGCCCGCTTGAAGAAAGCATCATGGTCTTCTGGATCTAGCTTGATTGTCTGTGTGTAGTTGACTATAGCCATGGTCAAATCTTCTTTCTGACGGTAGATTTCAGCTCTGAATAGAAGGGGCAAACAAGATATTGAGTCAAGATTTTGCTACATGTTAGTAATCTTTTGCAGTACTATTGTGCAGTTTCTTAAAAAAAAATGTGTCAAATTTCTAAACAAAATGGTGATCAGTATTTAATACAAATAAAAAGTCATTTGCAAATTTACACTGCACGCAGTTAATTTTTAACACCCTGAAGTTTAGTCTAACAAAACTAAACCAGAAGCATTTATCTCTTCATGGCCTATTGCACTACAAAGTCTAAGGTTGCTGCATCCACGAGGTAGAATGGATTTATCACAGGAATATTACTATTATACATTGAAACAGATATACATTCATATATCAGACAGACACACAGACAGACAGACTGACTGACAGATAGACCACCACCCACATACTCACTTTCACTGCAACTGAGAAAAGTTACGTACTACCTAGCCAATGATCATTTGGCTCAAATTTCTATACCCGAGGACCTATAAATATTATGCCACCAAAGTGCAGCTAATGCAGAATTGTTCTTAAATGTATTATGTATGCTATCTGTTATCATTTTAAGGGGTCTTGAGAACTTGTTGACATTGTTGCTTGCCATATGTCCATGTGTATCCTTGCCAAAGTCCTCATAGTGTGGTTTGGTGTGTATTCCTGTAGGATTTTCATGCTAAAATTGATTTTGTTGCTGTTTGGGTTTTCAATAGGGCCTAAACTGTCAGAAAATGATGGGGTGCAAATTTTCGGACTGATGCCCCCTCCTGCAAGAGGGGAAATGTTAGTACAGGGAAAAATTTAAAATCGGGTCAAATTGTGTTTTAATGTACACTAACGCATCCGTCTCCTTATAAGGATTAGAAAAAGTATATATCTGCCTAGGTTCCAACCTTTAGTTAAAGTGGTATAGCCCCATAATGGTTCAAGGTTACCCTGGGGGTAAATGCTCCAATGTTGTTGAAAGTGGTGTCAAATGATTCCTTGTTTCATACTGAAACAAAAAATGCATTTTAACTGTTTTGGTGATATCACCATTGCGACATCCAGGGAAAATTCTGGTGACCCCCATACACCATGTAGACCATTGCTACATTTTGCTATGCAATTAGCCAACCATACGTCACACACTGTAAAATTATGCATTTTTGGATCCTGTGAGACAATTCAAACAACTTATCACCAGTTTCAACAAAATCTGAGTATTGGGTAAATTTTACCCCAGGATGACCTTGAACTATTATGGGGCTATAGCGCTTTAACTAAAGGTCGGAACCTAGGCAAATATATACTTTTTCTAATCCTTATAAGGAGACAAACATGTTAATGTACATTAAAACACAATTTGACTGGATTTTACATTTTTCCCTGTAGTAACAAATTCCCCCTTGAAGAAGGAGGAAGCAGTTCAAAAATTTGCACCCCCTTATTTTCTGACAGAATGGACCCTATTGAATGAAAAACAGCAAGAAAAGCAATTTTAGCACAAAAATCCTATGGGAAATGTTTCATTGACATACCAAACCACACCATCAGTTGGAGGTGAACACCAATGCACATATATGCAAGCATGTATGCATGCACACACATGAATACACACATATGCACACAGCCTTGTCTTCTTATACTTCTAAGAACTGCCTATTGTTCCCATTGGAATGGAATAAACCACAATGGAAAACGTCTGAGGACTATTAAAAAGCTTACGAGGACTGTTATTCAAGTTTATGGAATAAACTCAATGGAAAAATTTGTAAGGACAAAAGAAATCCCTTTGAGGACTATTATTTGAAAGCATATCTTTTGTATTTGGTTCTGGGAAAGTATGTAGTATACAAGTATGCATGTGCCCACACAAACACACACATCCCCTAGATACTACAACATACCTTGACCTGTATGCCCCAACATGTTCCTTGTTATCCTGAGTATTGTATTGAGATCCTGTAAGGCCTTGGCTGGTTTATTTCTCAGCAGATAAAGCAGATGTCTATGCCAGTAGGCATCCAGCAACATGGGCTCTCGCTCTATGGCTAGGTTCAGGTCATCCCAGGCCTGCTTTAATTTACCAAGCTAAAGGGTCACAAAATTAGAAGAATGTGATTAGAATATTAACAACAATCTCAGGATTAAAGGTGCGTTTCGTGATTCCAGCACCTTCTCTTTTATTCATTATTCACTAGATATCCTTGAAAATTTTTAGTTGATCTCGATCTTGCATTTTTGTGTTATGAGCAATTGTTTGTTTCCCACGGTCCATGCATAGGCCACTGTCCTGTAATTCCTGCCCGTTTACGAACAGAAAATACAAAATTGCGAATTCCTTAGAGATACAACCTAATTTGCACGTAAGATTATACTCCATCTATCTTCCTCGAGTCAGTGACGTCAATGTGTTCAGACAGTTGGTTTGCGTGTATATTTTCGCTCCGCCTTTATACGCGCGCGTGCGTACATCAGCGCTTTGAATCAACGCTTGCGATTTCATGCTGCGCCTAATGCATCACACACTGACGTCACCGACTCGAGGAAGATAGATGGAGTATAGGTACACATGGATTACTAAGGCTAAAGGTTGATATGATATATACAACTTTTTTAGGTAAGTCAGATGACAAGGTTGTAGATCACAAAATGCCCTTTAACAAACTTTAAATTACAAAACGCTGATTACATTACCTTCCTACATATGGCCCCTCTCCTGGTTAAGTCAAATGGTGATGGTTTGTCTGCATTGTCAATAATGTCAGAGAGTCTCATTACCTCATCTTGAAGCTCCTGGATGGAAATACAAGAATATTGTCTATGATCAGCAATATGACTTATTTTTAGAGCCAATAATCTCTTATCAATAATTACCAATAAGCAATGCAGGGTCAAGAAATACCTAGCACATCAGAAAATTAATTTCTAGCTCATACATTTCAAAGGACATACAAGCAACATGTTCAGTAGCGTAACAGGCTGGGGTGCAGGGGGGGGCAGGTAGCTACCCCAGAGAGCTTTGACCGGGAAGAAAAAGCTCGGAAATCATGCTAAATCAGCCCCTTTTTTGCCTGCTCAAAAGGGAAATTCAAAATCTTCCAGAGCAATGTGTTGTCTGTCCTGCTGTATGGGGCTGAAGCATGGAAGTCAAACCGATACATTCAACAACGACTTGACAGTTTCACAAATCGGTGTTGTAGGCGCATCTTAAACATCAAATGGCAAGACAGGATATCTGGTCACGTGCTACGCATGCCAACAACACGCCTCCCTGAACAAGCTCTTGACTGGATGCCACAACGAGGCCAAAGGAAAAGAGGAAGGCCAAGACGTACCCTGAGGCACTCCATTTCTGATGATGCAACAGCGCTAGGTTTCTCCCTGAAAGACCTACCAGGAGCAACCAAACACCGTCAACTGTGGCGATCTCTCTCTCACACTCGCAGCAAACGCCCTTATTCCCTCCTTCCACTCCTTCCTTCACCCGATTCAATGCATCCTCCATCCTCAAACCAACCCTCCTACTCTCCTCCTCCGCTTGCTTCTTCCAAGTCTTCTTTGGACGTCCTCTCCTCCTCAAACCTCCCACCTCCCACTTCAAACTCAAAAGCCCTTCTTAAAACAAATTACCAAAAAATATTGGTCAGGGAAATTAACTTTCCACAAAAGAAATACATGAATACATGATACATTAAAGGATAAGCGTAATATGCCTATAACAAGAAAAAAAGATGAAAAATACCTCAATAATGAGTTTGTTTTCTTCTGTATCTGCAAGTGGCTCCACATTGTCAATTTCTTCAGATAGTGCTGTACTGGCAATAGAACCTCGCCTACAAAAAAAAAATAAAAAGAAATTGGGGCAATAGCGACAATAACAATATATTGGTGAAGAGAAAGTGAAAAAGTAAAAGTAATATTTCAATAAATTCACTCATTTTACCACTGACATGCAATCCCCTTTGACTAAAATTGATATTATTATTATTATGGATTTATAAATGGGTTATGAATGGTTTTGGTGCTATATTGGGCAAGCTTTTAGGAAAGAGAAATAATTTATAGTTAAGAAAGTGTGTTTTGAATGAGTCATTTATTAGAAATTGATTTCGTTTGCAAAATATGGGCGGAAGGTTTTATTAGAGTTGTGCATTTATTGGTTACAATACAGTAGTACGTGGATTATAAATTAGCCCTTAACAGGATTTGAAGCATGGTCGGACTGGTATGACAACATGGAGGCGGAAGAAGGAGAAAAGATGATCTATAAGGTGGCAAAGCAAAGACCCAAGGCAAGACAGGACATTGGTGAGGTAGCAGTCATCAAAAACCAGAATGGCGAGCTACTGACAGATGAGAAGGAGATAAGAGGTAGATGGCGGGAGTATTTCAACCATCTTCTAAATGTGGAGAATGATAGGGAAGACCTTGAGGATTGTCCACAAGTGGAAGGACCTGTGGCAGAAATAACCTTGGAAGAAGTGAGCGAAGCTTTGAAAAGTATGAAGACTGGCAAAGCGGCTGGAACATCAGGTGTACCAGTTGATCTTCTAAAGTGCCTTGGCAAGGAAGGAGAAGAAATGCTGCATTCTCTACTGCTGAAAGTCTGGCATGCAAAGGAAATGCCAAATGAGTGGGAACTTAGTGAAATTGTCACCATCTATAAAAACAAAGGTGATCCCCTGGATTGTGGCAATTTTAGAGGGATCAAGCTGTTGGAACATGCAATGAAGGTTCTGGAGAAGATCAAAGAGAAGAGGCTACGCAAGCTTATTGACATTGATAATATGCAATTTGGCTTTAGCCCAGGGAAAGGAACAGCAGATGCAGTGTTTATCATCAAGCAGTTGCAGGAGAAGTACCTTGAAGTCAACAAAGATCTCTTTTTCACCTTTGTGGACCTGGAAAAAGCATATGACCGCATCCCAAGAGAGTTGGTGTATTGGTGCCTGAGGAAGAAGATGGTTCCAGAGGAACTGGTGAGGCTGGTTAGAGCTACATACCATGGAGCAAGAACTATGGTAAGGACCAAATATGGGAAGACCGATGAATTCAACATCCAGGTTGGTCTGCACCAAGGGTCAGGACTAAGCCCTTTCCTGTTTACAGTGATACTTGAAGTTATCAGTGAAGATTTCAGAGGAGGCCTGCCATGGGAATTGTTATTTGCCGATGACTTGGCACTGATGGCAGACAGTGAGAAGGAGTTGCAAGATAAATGGAGTAAGTGGCAAGAGGGGATGGAAGGCAAAGGACTGAAGGTGAATACATCCAAGACAGAAGTGATGGTCAGCACAAAGGGAGAAAGAAAGACACAAATCAAGGATAGAAATGGTGTAGAACTGAAACAGGTGAACAAATTCAAGTACCTGGGAGTAACTCTTAATGAAGAGGGAGGCTCAGCAGCAGCAGGAAGAGCAAGAGTAACTGCAGCCTGGGCAAAGTGGAGAGAACTGACAGGTGTTATTGGTGACAAAAAGATGCCAAGGAGACTGAAAGTCAAGGTTTACAACACCATCATCCGTCCAGTGTTGCTGTACAGTGCAGAGTCATGGACAGTGGGAAGGAAAGAGGAATGAATTCTGGAAGCAACAGAGATGAGGATGTTAAGGAGGATAAAAGGAGTCACAATGAGGGACAGAAAGAGGAGTGAGGATATCAGGAAGGAGTTAGGAGTGAATGATATCAACGAAAAGGTGAGAGAGATCCGAATGAGATGGTACGGTCATGTAATGAGGATGAAGGATGAAGGCCCAGCTAAGAAAGTGATGAACACTAAGATTGATGGAAAGAGACCTAGAGGAAGACCCAGGAAGCGATGGAAGGACAATGTAAAACAGGACATGGACCACTTCCAGGTGAAAGAAGAGGATGCAAGAGACAGACATCTATGGAGGAAGAAGACAAAGGCAGCCGACCCTGTGGATCAGCACCCTGCAGATCAGCGGGAAACCAGGCGTTAAGGAAGAGAGAGAGAGAGGATTTTAACACAAGACCTTGGTGCAAGCTTCAAATTACCCAGGTGCATGCATGGACAGGTGCATGTAACTTTTTTTCTGTGCATGTAAATTGTGTAAAATATCCTGCTTGATGCATGCTAGTCCTGCTGAGCATGACTTCGGGTTGCTTTGTACATTCACTTCTGTTGTTAACTTTAACTTTTAATTTTAAAATTGTAATTCAGAGCCTGTCCCAGTGTGCAAGGTGAGCAACAAAACAAAACTCCAACAAAAACAATATAATTCTATAGTCCATTCTCTACCTCCGTGCAGTGATGTCATAATATGGCAAAATGGCAAGATACGCAGTCTTTGTGCGCGAGTGTAAAAATGTAGTCACTTTAAGCCAGTGCGCAGTTTACTGGTGCGGCCATCAAATCTAGCGCTGACGTCACTGCATGGATGTAGGGAAACAGAGTATAGTTGTGATAGAACCACTGAAACAAAGTACTGAGAAATGGGAGTATAAATGGGAGTATATGATTAAGGAATCATTGGTGATGTATCTACTACATGCTAATAAAGAGGATAAATATATATTACACATTCTAGCTGGAGCAAAGTGACCATTACAATAGGCAAAAACAAATAATTGTGTTTGGAACACCACACTAATTGTGGCCAGAACACCATCTGAATAACTGTGCAAAAAAGTAACAAAAGTACAAAAAAAAATTTATTTTTTTTTCCCCTGTAATTTGGGCTCTTTTCTGCAGAAAAATACCCATATTAACGATTATTGGGCTTTTGGATAAAATTGCACGCTTGCATGATGAGGGTCCAATGCATATTTTACAATCAACATTTTAAAATATAGCAACATTTTTTATGCATATTTGAGGTTCTACAGACATGTCCAGTCAGGGGGCCTTTGGCTGCTCAAGCCCCCAGTATTTTTGCCAAAATGACAAGTGGAATAGTTCATTTGCTCTTAAAAGAGCAAATGAACTACATTCCACTTGTTTTTTTGTTTTTTTAAATTTCAACATTACATCATCAGATTTCACATAAACATGGGATATTTATGGGTATCTGTGAGGAGAGTCAGCCCAAAGAATCCCTGTTACAATACAACTAAAACTGACAATAAGCCACCAACAACAGGAGCTAATTTGGTAAAATAAGACCTCTATCCTTTTCTGACTTACAGGAGCTGTTTGATATTCATGGGCCCAGTACCCACTCACTCTAAATCTTGAACATTGCAGGCATATATTGAAGAGGATAAAGGTCTTAAACACTTAGTGTGGTGTGAAAATGATAGGGGGATGGATGCCCATGAATTATTTGAGAATGGTACAATAACATATAGCAAAGGGTTACAAGATCAAGATGCAATACTATTGAATGTATACATACGGTGATATGATTACAAGTGGTACCACACTGCAAAAGATGAGGTAAAGATATACAGATTGCATTGCTTTAATGTTCACTAGGAGGATATACTGTATTTTCATATATGTATATATGTAAGATGCAATTGGACCTTTTTCTAATACAAATTTCCTTTCAAGAGAAATTATAAGTGCCGATAAGACATATGTTCACAAGAGAATATCAACCACATTGCAGTCAATTGAATTTGAACATATCAAACATATCTGGATCTTCAAAGCCAAGGGGCAGGAGATCTAGAAAATCTCTGATTCCAACTAGCATTTTTTATATTTAAATAAATTAGCTTCACATTTTTGGTACAATTGTTTTCTTATCCGATTGATTTCTTGACTGACTTCTTTGCAGACTTACCTTTTCAGGGGTGATTGGCTGTGTGATTCCTCATCACCTGTATCAAGCGCACTCCCAGCTACAGTAGGAGGGAACACCTCATCAAACCAATCATCCCACACTTCACGCACATATTCACGGGGGTGGGTTACTTCCTCTCTACAAGTAAAACATTTCATTATCGTTATATCTTCAAGTATTGTTCAGACTTTTACCAAACACATATATGATTGTGATTGTTAATCTAATAGTCCGGACCTGAATACTGAATACAAAAATCGCTCTGGTTTCATAACAAAAAGATGGCTGGCTTATTCATTGGCCTATTTGGTAATTTAGGGGTATACTTTGTGTATATGAAAAAAATCCAGCTTTGTCAAAATATTGAGGGAGCCCTTCCAATGAAATCTCTTAATGTCACTTTAATTTCCATGTGTGAATTCCTTGACTCTAAGTATTATAACATCATATAAGTTTTTTAAAAATTCTCTATTAGAAAATGGTGGACTATCCACTGATATACTTACTCAACTTCTTGTTTGTCCAGAAATTCTTGGAAATCCAATTTACTGGGCAAACTATCTCTCCTTAAGGAGCGGACTTTTCTGAAATCAAGGTTAATTTAAGAACAATATTTTCAGCTTGATGGTAACATAAGACACAGAAGTAGTTGTAATCCACAGGGAAAAAAAGAACTTTCAACAGAGTAGTGTATGTAGTTAATATTAAATTTTCACAATTTTACAGTAACAATAAGAAGTTCAGTATCATTGTGTTGATAGAATACTTCATTCTGCATCACTGGAGCAGAGTAGAGTGGGGCCCTTAGTTCACTCAGGTATTCGGTTATGCACATAGTGTATCATCCAAATGGACAACTTGAGCCCTTTATTCTTTGAAAAGGGTATATTCAAACATATTAAAATCCATACTACAATCACTTTGACTTATTTAGAAACAATTTGGATTTCTAAAAATACATACATTAAAGTCAGGACAGGTTTCCTTTGAGAGCCTGCTATTGGTATCCTGGTAACCAGTACTACCTGTTCCAGGGCCGGGTTGTCGGTGGCTAAACCGTCACCCTCATCAGGTTTCTAAGGAAATCTGATGAGGAGGGCAGCTGGTTACCCTGGTAGAATAAAAAAGATCTACCTACAAGGGTATCAGCTCTGGAGAGCTAATGGCGGCCATCCAGCAACATGCTGCCTTGCATGGTGGGCGTGGGTTGCCCAAAGGCTAAGCACACTGCTGAAAAGTGTGGATTATCTTTTGCTCCAAGAAATCCTCACACAGTAGTATTGCTGAGTGTGAGGTGAATCTGGTCATCCCCGATAGCGGGGACAAAACCGGATTTAAAACTTTGGTTTAACTTAAAACATGCACTGGAAGTGATTGTAGTATTGTTATTAATTTTAATATTAGTGTAGTATTGTTCATTTTAATATTATGTTTGACTCTTTTTCTCTGCTGGACACCCTCTTCAAATAAATGGCAACAATTTCAGCAAATATACCCTATTTTGGGTCCATATTGTGTTTCTATTATGTAAACAAATTCTCCATGTATGATAAAAAGAGTTTTGCAAAGTCATAGGTTCTGTTAGATTCACGCATACAGGTCTATCTCCTCTTTAATCAATTTTAAAAAGAGACACAAATGCAATTAACCTCAATGCTGAGCTGCAACAGCTATCCAAATTTTACCAATTAACATTTACTACTTAATTCATGAGTGTAATTATGTTAGACTTAACATGAAAAGTCAGTTGAAAATGGATGATGATGGACAAAACAATCATGAAATACCTAACACAATGCGTGGTCTCGTGGTTAGCAAGGCTTACTTCTGGAGCAAAGGTCCTCGGTTCGATCTCTGGACCACTTGGTGGATTTAATTCGGGAACTCAATTTGGGATTTAATTTGTATAAACAGAGATTGATTAAAACCTGAATACCCACTCACTCCATGGTTCATTTGAAATGGGCAAAGGAACCTTGAAAGCTTGCACTACCCATCGGTGTGTGTTTCGTGTAGTTGTTTGAATGTTGCAATGGCGCGTTTTAAGCTGCTGTTCCAAGTTGCATTGTTCCTCTCTAGTTAATTATTAAGTGAAAGTCTCTAGCAATTGGTCTCAGGCCACGATTTGAATTTAAAATAAACCGTGTTATTAGTGATTACAAAACTAATTGGAACTCTTGAGGTCATAGTCAATACTCTTTTCTTTTCTGAAAAGCGCATGTCTGAGGCCCAGAACAATACACATGAATGATAAACTGCCATTACTATTATAAGTATTATAATACAAAATTGTTAATATTAATACACCATGCATTAAAGACTTAAAACATGCTTTAATTACCCTGTTCATCATATTACAACCAAAGGTCAGGCATCACAGTGATCGAGATAGTCACTGAGTTTTAGTGCGTCCTAACAAGGTAACAGGATTGGGGCTAAGTTTTGTGTCAGCTGTTTGACCCCATGCAAATTGTCCCTTTTTTTAGAGCAATTTTAAGCAAAGGCACACAATTTTGACAACTGATAAAAGTAGGGAAATGGAAAAAGCTAGTACCCTCTGCCAAAAAATCTGAAAAATCCATGCCAAGAATCCTGCCAATAGGCTACAAAGGATCATAATTTTAGTTATAGTGTGCCCTCTATACATGCCCATGTCCATAGAAAGACAGTAAAAGGTAGATTTTTAAGGAAAATAAATCATCCAAATTAGTGCGTCGCCATTGATATTTTGTTTTATGTGGTTGTTGTCATATAAATGAGACTTTCAAAAGGCTGTGAATAGTTATCACAACAAAAAAATAATTATTGCAATTGTTAATCTTTTCGGATTATATGGACACTCCATTAGAATAAAACTTTAAACAATAAAGTGAATATATTATGCTAGTTTATATGTGATAAAGTAAATTGCCACAAGGTTGTCCCCTAATTCAACAGTTATTATATTAAGAAATCTATTACATACTATCTCTCTCAGAATTAAAAATTATGACCAAATTTGCAATATGTATTAATATGCCTCTTACCTTGTAATTTTGTTGGGTTTCTTCAGAAAAAGCTTTATTTCCTCTAATCTGGGCTGAAAAAACAAAATCACCAAGAAGATTGATGGTTTGCTGAGGAAATTGAACATGATTGTCATATAGATCTTTTCAGCCACTGATCAAAATCTTTGGAACTTAGTTCAGAACAGTGCCACATATATTAAACAAAACCACAATCCCCCAACCACTAACTGGAATAGGATTGCGTAACACGGTGTGATTGTTCACACCGATTACTAACCATGCATTCCACTTTCAATTGACAGAGTGTATTAATCACCACAGCCGAATATGCAGTCAAATAGCTAGAACTTGATATTTTGATCACATGATCAGTGACTTTCATTAAAAAATTCTCCTGAAAATGTCTATACCACTATTATAAGAATGACTTCTATGTAAATGGCAAAATTAAACATTTTCAGATAACCAATCTTATAGGTACACTTTATGATTGTAGCACCTTCACTTTTGTTAATGGTTCAATAGGTATACTTGAAAAACCTATTTTCCTATTGAACCTAAATGGTATGGAATTAAATTACACTTAAGAATATAAATTAAGTATTAACTTACTGGATCTAGTGGCTTTCTCTTCTTCTTTTTCCTGTAACAATAATAAAGACTCAGGGATGTAAGTTGACATAGCATTAATTTCCTGAAAATGGATCCGGCCCTTGCTCCAGTGGCCAAACGCTTAACGCTTGTGTGTGACGCAAAAATTTTATGTGGAAATCGTCCACACAAAAGGCTACAGAAGGAATTAAAGCGCTATATCCCCTACCCAAAGGAATGGGGGGATGCTTTAATATGCTGAAATAACATCACACAAGTCCAGAAATGTAAAATAGTAAAAAAAAAAAATTATTAACATTTCCGGATTTTTTTCTTATTTGGACCAGATTTCGGAAATCCGGAAATTTCCAGAAGTTTTACCTCCTAAAACTATTTCAAAAAAATGGGCAATTTTCCCTATAGTATTACTAAGCCTGCTATGTCCACCATGGTAGTGGTACAATGTTCCAGATAGTGAAATGTGTCACAGCATAAGATATACTCTTTAAAGAAAAAGAATAAATATCAAAAAAAAAAAATGTCTTTTGCTTTTATTAGTTCAAATCTTGTATTAATCTTGCCGCTTACTTGTAATTTTGTGGGATTTTTCTTTCAGAACAGCTTCTGTTTCCTCCTAATCTTGCTGTACAACAATCACCACGAAGCTTTTGATGGTTTGCTTGATGAAAATTTAAACATATTGTCTATAGATCTTTTCAATCCACTGATCAGAATCTTTGGAACTTAGTTCAGAACATGCCCATCATATTTAAACAAAACCACAATCCCCCGACCACATATACCTGTAAGGTAATTGTGCGTACCACTGTGTGATTGTTCACACCGATCCTAACCATGCATCCAGCTTTCAATTACACACGTGTATTAATCACCACAGAGCCTAATTGCAGTCACATACTAGAACCTTGAATATTTTGATCACAGATCAGTGACTTTCATTAAAAATTCTCCTGAAATGTCTATACCACTATTATAAGAATGACTTCTATGTAAATGGCAAAATGAACATTTTCAGATAACCTATCGTAATAGGTACACTTTATGATGTTAGCACCTTCCATTTTGTTAATGGTTCAATAGGTTAACTGCAAACCCTATTTTCCCTTTTGAACCTAGCATTGTAATTGAAATTAATTACCCTTAAGAATATAAAATTAAGTATTAACTTCGGATCTAGTTGGCTTTCTCTGCTGTCTTTTCCCTGTACAAAGATTAAAGACTCGATGTAATGTTGACATAGCCTTAAATTTCCTGAAAATGGATCCGGCCCTTGCCCCATGGGCCAACGCTTAACTCGTGGTGTGTGGACGCAAATTTTATGTGGGAATCTTCCACACAAAAGGCGACGAAGGACTTAAAGCGCTATAAACCTCCCCTACCCAATGATGAGGGTATGCTTTATTATGCTGAAAAACATCACTCAAGTCCAGAAATGTAAACTAGTAAAAAGAAAAAAAATATTTTACATTTCCGGATTTTTTTCTTTATTATGTGGCCAGTATTTCGGGAAATCCGGAATTTTCCAGAATTTTAACATCCCTGAAAACAATTTTCAAACACTGATCGCCTTTTCCCTTTTAGTATTACTAAAGACCGTAGTACCCATTGATAGATGGTACCAATTAACAGATATACTAACACCACAAGCCGAGTGGGAAATCTTTTTGTCACCTCCTCCTCCCTATACTCTTTAAAGAAAAGATAAATCTCAAAACAAAATCTTTTGCGTTTATTATTCACATATCATAAAATGTTCAGTAGGCTTGAATTAATTGGGTATAATCAGATGAAACACTATGTCATATATCCACACTTGAGTAAAGGTTGTACAGTCCTCCAAGATCAATTTTAGGAGTATAAGAAACCAGCTGATGGGGTTCTGACGTTGCTATAATAATCTTCCGGTGCATTTATTGTTGTTTGTATGTTTGTAACATGTATTCAAAATAGCTACACTTTTCTACCTTCTCCATACTCTCTTTACATTCTTGGTGAGTTGATTTTCATTTTTTTTAGTTGCTTTGTTGATTCTCACTACACATGTAAACTTCTATTATTTATACTGATCTTTAGGCCTAAAAAAAAATTGTTTGATTGGGCTAAAGTAACACCTACCGACCTATTTTTACCGGCGACCCTAAATATTTTTTTTTTTGGTGTGCAAAAAAAAGTTTTAAAAACCACGTACAACAATTTTTAGTTAGTATTGCGATTTTATATTGGCAGGACTTCAAAATGACAAATCAAAAGATTGTTATGAAAAATGAACATGTTTCCATTTGTTTTTGTATGTGTGTCTATATTTTGTGTTCTGGTATACATGTGAAAACATAAAAAAAACAAAAAAAAAATAATCCGACCTACCTACCCTATTTTTTTTCTATGTTACGCCAATGCACACAACAATTTTTTTTTTTAGGCTTACCTTAACTCTCCTGAACAATTACCAACCTCTGTCCTAATTGACTAATAGAACCATTTGCCCGATCCCCATATGCATCTCGTATTGTGCCCCACTTCCTTCCTAACTCTCTCAGAACAGTTACCACCTATCTGTCTAATTGACTAATAGACCATTTGCACGATCCCCATAATGCATCTCGAATTGTGCCCATTTCCAATCCTAACTCTCCAGAAAATTACCACCTATCTGTCTCATTGACTAATAGACCATTTGCACGATCCCCATAAAGCATCTCGTATTGTCCCATTTCCATCCTAATCTCCAGAATATTACCACCGATCTGCTCTTGACTAATAACCTTTGCACGGCCCCTATGCCATCCGTATGGTGCCCTTTCCATCCTAACTCTCTCAGAATAATTACGCACCTATCTGTCTAATTGACTAATAGACCATTGGCACGATCCCCATAATGCATCTCGTAATGTGCCATTCCATCCTAACGTCTCTCAGATATTAACACCGTATCTTCTAATTTAACTAATATACCATTTGCAAACGATCCCCAATGCTCTCGTATTGTGCCCATTTCCATCCGGGAACTTGTAACCAGAGTTCATGTTTAACAAAAAAATTTGTTGTTCGTCTATCGCGGTCGCCGAACCTGCCTAAAATTAAAACTACAAAGTACCTTTTTCATTGAAGTTAATCTTACAAAATGTAGAAAAATATCAAGGAACAAAAACCACCGAGGCATGGTGTTGAATTCCAGGAAAAAGTGATATTTTGATCGTAACTGTGCCCTACTCCCCTTTTGTCGCCTGCCGACGATTACACGCTAAACAGTGCAACAGGTCACCATAGGGTAATGTTTTCGTGTTTTGTCTGTGTACGCTCTTACCATATGTTTTTAGCCGCTTGAGGTCTGTACAAGCCGCGCGGATGGAAATGGGCACAATACAGATGCATTGGTGGGATCGTGCAATGGTCTAATACAGAACACAGCATGAGACAACCCTCGTAAGTAACCAATCAAAAGTAGTGCTTTGGATGTCCCTCTGTGTAAAACCAATGCATTCTTACAGCACTTCCAGGCGGTGACGGTCCTTGATTTTTTCGTTACTAAGTTGGGATTTAGAGGTTGAGAACTGTGTGTGTAAAAGACCAATGCCGACATCTCCGCTAAAATCGACTCATTGGCTCAAGTTTTAACTCTCAGATTTGCATTTATCTACAACAACCTCTACTCAACATTTTGGCATATAGTAGAAAAACGCGATTTGGAGCACTTTAGCTCATCCCAACAAAAGATGTTGGATTAAGAAAATTTTTGAGAAATTTAAAAATGTTAAGGGATTTGTTCAAATTTGCCCGTTGCCATTTCGTCTCTTCAGCAGACCACATTAAGTACTTGATCACGTGTGAAGAGATTAAAGTAGCGTATTAATTGTTTGTTACAGAGATGGACATTATATTTAGCTCGTCACCCATCGCGCAAGATCTTGCCCATCACCGGCCCGATTAGTATGTGTTGTACATTGGCATTCATATTCAACATCCTAAATAAATCTACAAAACGATTATAAAACTGAAAGGCGGAGTTGACAGGAAGATTGCTTTGGCAGGTGCCATTGTAAGCTGTTCCGCCCGTCCCACAAATACATGGCAAAGTATAAGCAAACACAAACCATAAGTCAAAAACTAAAAAAGCCTTAACCGTGCTGGTGATGCCGATGGGCAGAAATGACGTGGTCTGGCATGAAGAAAAAGAAAGTCAAAAGCAAAATCAACCAGCAACCATCAAAGGCTAACGGTCAATCGTTCGTGAAAATGCAATTGCCCACATAAGAAAAAACTGTTGTGTATGATGTGGTTTTGAAATTTTCATAAAAAACCAAACAGCCATTTGGGTTTTATTGGCTTTCATGTTAAAGGTGCAATGAAAGAGTTCCCCATATCATGTCCCTAAAAAATCAAAGTACTGATTTTTGCCCTGATGTTAATCTAACATCAAAAAGTTCCCATCTGAGGATTAAGCTAAAAAATGTTTCTTTCTGGTACAAAATTGTGAAATTTCTAAATTTGTAATAGGAGCAAATACGAAATTTAGCCGATGTTTTATCATTGAATAATCAAATCAAAATCAAACCTTTTTCCACTCTCTCTTTTAAGGCTTTCTGTACCAAATACAAGGTAAGAATCTATTGGTGTCTAATCTATTAGAAATTACTATTAGGGCACAATATTTGGCTGCCTCAAGTCTCTTGTTGGCACCTTTAATCTATACTGTTACCAGGCGGAACCAGCAAAGAAAGAGGGGTGAACCGAATCATTCATGGCCTTTATTTATGGTCCAGATTTTCATGTAGTTCGGGAATGTCCTTGTTTTGTCACCTGTGACGTCATTCATTGACCACCTAACTCACTGACGGAATAAAGCTCGTTAACGGAATAAAGCCACATTATGCTAGGATGTTGGTCCACTCTGACCTCACGGGGCAAGAACAAGATATTACCATTGGAGTCTTGGTTTCTCCCTCACTGGAATCGCATGATCACCAAAAACATCAGATTCCAAATTTTGAGTGAAAGGTTCGTGTTCCGATCGTCTTTGGGACCCCACCTATTTTCCGGAGTTTATAGATTTTGATATCAGAATGAAAGGCCATATTTTTCTCATTGTCCTCTTGAAATTTGAGCTCTGCAAATCCATTTCATTCCCCAAGATATAAACAAAAAACTGCCATTTTAAAACCATCATATAGCACAGTAGTGAATAGGGCTTTGCAACATGCATCATTGCGTCTACCGTCAAAACCGCAAGTTTGTTTCCACTGTAACTGATGGTGGTGTATGTTACAGTGCCTAGCCGGCTCTTATATCAAGTAGGAGAGCACAATACAACATAAATCGGAACCAAACATCTTACTCAGCCCAGCCATTTAGTTAATTATAAGCAAAATGTGGGTACTAAATTTAGATAATAAAAAGTAATGATTTTGGAACCCGCTCTCTTTACACCGAATTGAAACCAAAGGCGATACCATTATTTTAAGTGAAAGAATAATGCGTCGCCGGTTTCAATCGTCGTAAAGAGAGTACGCGTGTAGAATTATGGTCCGGCGTCTCATGTCCGGAAACAATGGGTGAGCAATAAGGGCAATCGATTCAGTTGACGTCTCTTCAACGCAACATTAGTTTGTCTACACGCTTTATTTCCGTTATCGTCTTGGAGCCCCGACCGTGGCTTCCCGCAGGACTATAATCTGCCTTTCACACACACCGTTTCCCATGGTCCCAATAATAATAGAGACTTATAAAGTGCCAGACTCTGGCCCGAATTTCACTCCTGCACTGTTGCCCAATTATTATTAGGGCTGCCATCAGAAATCGTCACAATCATTTGTCGCCTAAATGTCAAAACATACCTTTATTCTCATTCTTAAACAGCTTTATCAGTTAAAGCTGACTCAGAGATTTCGAAATATAATTAAATTTTGAGTAGAATTAATAGAAAAATCGTCATCAAGAACTAAAGATAGTCGCTTAAATGTTCAATTCCAAAGTTAAGATGAATTGGTTTTCCCCGTTTTCATGCAGTTAACATTATGCACAATAATAACAGTGTCCATAGGATACTTTGGGTATACAAAATTTCCGGATCCAGAATTTGTTGATAAGCAAAGGGTGATTTTCTATGTGAAGGACTCGATTTGAGGCTATTTATTTCACACAATGATTAAGTATATGGAAAAGCATTATTACATGCAAAAAACACGATTTGTTTGAAACTGAGTGCGCCCTCTTCGTGAAATCTCTGAGTCAGCCTGGTCATCTTTAACCCTATTTCGCGATACTTTACAACAAGAACGGTCTGCCACCACCCAGTTACAACAATCTAACAACCTGTGAAGAACGCAAAGCGTTCAAACGCAACAAGACCCAATGTTGGCAGCGCACAAGAACGTAGCAAACGGCGGTATGACGCGAGCTCTTCAACCTAAAAATAACATCAATTTCGCGCGCATACTACCTGTGTTCAATTGTCGAATTGAACCTTGGCATCAGCCAATAAATTGCTTACATTTTCACAGCTGCTTAGAATTGGCCCATACATGTACATAAGAGTGTGTATGTGGTCAACCACATTGGGGGGTCCGCGCAGGCAGGCTTCGAATTACCCAGGTGCACACATGCACAGGCCCATGTAGCTTCTCTCTGTGCATGTAACTTTTGTAGCCTGCATGCCTGTGTGCATTTTAAAACTTTGGACTTCACATTGCATTCACTCTGCAATGTTATGCTTATTTCACTCTAAAGTCATTGATGCTGAAATGATAAAATTTGGGAGAGCAACTAACTGTGTCAATAGTCTAATGTTACCGTCAGAGGTCTGATATGAATACGTTAGCATAGCACCAATCCCTGTTTACATTAGCCTGTGCATGCAAACTTTTACATTGTGCAATGTAAATTTTTTGAAGTTACAATGCATCCGGTGCATGTAATCTAAAATTGGTAATTCGAAGCCTGCCGCCAGGTAATTTATCAGCAATCAGAAATTTTTCTTTGCGATTTTGTTTCTGGTTTGGACCACGGGCAGAGAATAAAAACTGATGACACTGCTGCTAATTGCTGTTGTGACCTGTCCCCTCCAGGAGACCCATAAAGCCGGTGGACTTTAAAACGCTTTCCCATGGCTTGAATGTTTCTCTAGTACAACAAACGTCCCACCAGAATAACAAGCAAGCATGGCTGCTAATTGCTGGTCGTACTCTAGAGCTTAAAGATGTTTTGCTTGTTACTGGTGGTCCCGTTACATGCTGTTGGTAAACAGGGAGGGTGTGATGATGTGTTACTGGTTAATCATCTGATAAAAATAGTGTAGGCCTACTCCATTCACCTTGGAGTGTTGCAATTTTTAATCACGAACTGAGTTTCTAATTACAAGGTCTATAAACTGACATTTTGGAATTTTTGTGAGATAATACTTTTTTAATGTAAATTTGCTAAGTTTTAAAATGATAATTTTTTTTAGTTTTAAAGTCCCACTTCTGGTAAAATCTTTTGTTTTCTATTGTTTTTTGTAAACTTAAAAAACCGTCAGTGTATCTCAAATGACAAAAATTTTACTGACCAGTTAGAACTTGTAATTCTCAGCTAACAATTTTACATTGTCAAGAACTCATCCTAGTGTCAAATTCAATCTTTTTATAATCTTGCATTAATAATTATTGTCCAATCGGGAAACACACTGTGCATTTATTTTGTGCATGTACTCTAAAGTTTAGAGCTAAAGCACAGGGGCATGTGACTTTTACTTTGCATTCAAATACTGCACACATGCTGTAAAGCTCTGTCAAGTATTAACATGTATTAGAGATAAAAAAAGGGTATTGTTTTAGCCTCTTCCGTGTGTCTATCTTTTCATATTATCACACAGACTGACAGCATTATTTTAAAGGGGCACTACCCAGTTGCTCGATTTAGAGGGGTGTTTACATGCACAAAATGCATGTAACTTTGTCTCTGTGCATGCAGAATTTTCCCTGTGCATGGCATTTAACATTTTTATTTTTCAGCCCATTTTTTCGGAAAAATCAGGGGTTGGTGCAAATGTAAGTTTATATTTTCTAAAAAATCCCCGATCCCTGCCACTACCTACCTGATCCGTCAGCTCGAACCCCACCAAACCAGAGATCACTAGTTTGTTTTCAATTTAATTAATGTACATGTAAATATACCGTTCTGATCTATCCGCTATTAAAGCGATGAATCGCCTTCCGGAACTAAGACCTATAGATAATAATCTATCGCTCCTCTAACAAACCTGGCTTGATTGGGAGAGCACTGTGCATAGTAATACGGAGGGTCGCCGTTCGAATCTGGCCAGCGCACATGATTTTTTCCATCACTCGTCACGACCGTGCGCTGGCCCGTCTCCAGCACAGATTAATAATATTTGTAACAATTGTGTATGTTGCATAAGAGAGGTCAAAGTTGTGTGTGCAAACAGTGAAAACTTGAGTGAAGCATAGACTACATTTCCCGCAAATAAATCGTGGGCAGCGTGGAACACTTTGTACGCACGTAGCAAACGGCTGCCATGCATGGGCGTATTTCGCAGCCGGTAAATGAGTATTCAAGCATTTACACGGGTCTATACCGGAATGCCTATGGTGGCCGGCATTGTCTAATACTCTGTCCACAATTCTTCTGTGGAAACGTGTAGTATGTCACGGTTCCGTAACGTTTATGGATATTTGGTGAGTAAATGCTGCATTTTAGCGATTAAATTTATACTGTTGTATTTAAATTGAATTAAAACATTCTATTCAGCTGTAATGGGGAGTTGTTTCTCTAGCTAATTGGTACCTTTATTAAAAATGTAATTTTGTGTTTTTGATAGCAAAATGAAGTGATTTCTCTCCCCGGTGCAAATAGGGCACGCTTAGCAAAGTTGCACAAATTTGGTACATTTTTATGTGGCTTTTTTGGGCCTTTTAAATGCATTAGATTCCATGTTCTGATTTTTTTCATTCAGAGTATGTACAATCAGGGATAGAATTCCAAACCTGTAAAATTATTTCCCACCGCAGAAGTGTATGGGCATGATCCGAGTCTTAAAATACATGTATAAGTGTTAAATGTAGATCTGAGTCTACTAGACTATTGAAAGCATCTGGAGTGTAACTATATACCTTACACAACAGCTTTGTTCTGGATCAAATCCAGGTAGCACTGATTATTTTCTGTAAATATAAAGCCAATACTCAACTTCCTGAACTTTAGACTTAAGGATTTTTTATCCCATATTTTTTTACGTCCCGGGTGAAGATCGTACTCGCAGGAGCTTTACAGTGTTTACGGCTTGATTGTAGGAGTCCACCGCTGTCTTGTAGCAGCTTTATTGATTTGCCATGCGCGTAAAAAAATTGTGTTGCCCGTCGTGAAGTGTTCCCTGTTGACCGGGATTGCTGAGATTACTGACCTTCACCGCCTGAGCATCTTTAATGTTCATTACATGATTACATGATGTCACTGTCATGCAGTGCGTGATTCTGTGCAATGCTCAATATAATTCAAGAACAATAAAAAAAACGAATAATTCTAATAACACCTATTTAGTGTTAATCAAAGTATAGAGACTGATCACATTTGAAAGACTATTATCTATATGTAGTCCAAACCTGGATCAAAAATCTGATGAAGAAAGTGACATTTCATCAGACTGAGAATACATACTGCACTTTAACTCACCCTCTTGACTTTGGATAAAGCACATACTTAAGGCCTGCCTCCCTGGCCTTCTCTGCAAGAGTAGGTTGTGAGCCTACAGGGATCAAACAAACACCATTATTACAATTGTATTCACATCCTTTACTTTGAAATGACCTTTGCTTTTTGTCAACTAACCATAAACATCAAACTTAAACAAACATGATTATTTATCCCATCCTTACCTAATAGTATTTGGAATGGTCTTTGAGTAATTTTGGCACATTGTGTTTCAGAACCCTACTGCATTAACATAAAAGGTATTCAGACATAAAGCAGTGATTGTTAAAAATGGGGAGTCATTGTAAAACTGAAGAAATGAGCTTTTCACTAATATACAACCCTATACAAGCAGGTTTCATATATTTGAGATATTTAATAAATAAGTTAGCCAAAAGTGTAGATGGGCCATTAAAAAAGTAAACCTTTTTGATAACAAATGAAATGGTATTGCAATTTTCTTGACATCATCAGGTTAACCATCCTTCCAAGTTTCCTGCACAATATTTTTAAACAATATGTTCAACTCAAACACCCACATTTGCTTAAATGAATGTGCTTAATATTTTGGGACAAAAAAGTGAGATTATTACAACATTTTGCTTCTTTAGTTTATATTGAATAGCTCTCATTTTTGTTTGAAATATTGCTTTAAGTATTGTGTGTGGCCTTCAATTTTTAAAATTGTGTTGAAAAATTGCAAATTTACAGGAAATAGGCAAGTAATTAAAGGAGAACCCGTACAACGAATAATATTATACAATATACTCTATAAAATAATTATTGACCACATATCGAGTGGTTTCATCTAAAAACGGAATTATATTAACCATAAAAATGAATTAAAACCACCTAGTCTGACCATGCACTATTTAAAATTAGCGCTATTGTATAACGTGTTATGCGATACCGCCGGCACGTTTGTGTCATACACACCATAGGAAATGCACATTATGAAAGCTTCAAATGTGTATGACGCTACTGTGCCGTCCGTATCCCATAACACGTATACATATCCCATATACATTAGCGCGAATTTCAAATATTGCTTTAAGTATTGTGTGTGGCCTTCAATTTTTAAAATTGTGTTGAAAAATTGCAAATTTACAGGAAATAGGCAAGTAATTAAAGGAGAACCCGTACAACGAATAATATTATACAATATACTCTATAAAATAATTATTGACCACATATCGAGTGGTTTCATCTAAAAACGGAATTATATTAACCATAAAAATGAATTAAAACCACCTAGTCTGACCATGCACTATTTAAAATTAGCGCTATTGTATAACGTGTTATGCGAAACCAAACCGGACGCACGTTTTGTGTCATACACACCATAGGAAATGCACATTATGAAAGCTTCAAATGTGTATGACGCTACTGTGCCGTCCGTATCCCATAACACGTATACATATCCCATATACACTAGCGCGAAGTTTCAAATAGCGCATGGTCAGACAAAATGTTTTAATTCATTTTTATGTTTAGTATAATTCCGTTTTTTTTAAATGAAACCACTTGATATGTGTTCAATAATTTATTTTTATAGCATATATTGTATAAGTTATTCTTAGTACGGTTCTCCTTTAACAAAGGCTTTTTATTGACTTTTTGTATGTCACACACGTGACCAAGACAAAGACGTTTTTATTACTAGAAAACCACCATCTCAGTAATGTTCATATTTCATGTCAAAAGCCATTATGATCAGTTTAAACAAGAAAACAACAATTAATTTTAATAAAGACTGGTTTAAACCCAATTTTCATGTGCCTTTTGAAAGTTTGGGGTGAAGTTGCCAAATTTAGCAGACTTGGAAATCTGCATACTAGGAGTAGCATTGCTCTTTGCAGGTTATTACTGATGACATTGTGATAAGTGTTTGAAATAGTTGAGAATATGGAAATACACAAGATTTTATTACAATATCATTTTGGTACACATTAACAATGGTTACAAATTTTGTGTTATAAGTTAATGGAGATGTCACACATAACAACCAATGTCACACATGTGACCGTACTTAGTGATATAAATTTGTTAATTACCAAGTAAAGTTTGCTTGTTACTTTTAATTACCAACATTGTTGTAATGACAAAGTACCACTGTCTCTCTGAAATAACTATAAGAATGTGAGTACTTGAATAATCAGAATTTTACAGCTGAATTTGAATTCTAAAAAACCCTTTTTGTCTGACGTCACAAATGTGACCAAACTTTACCTGCCCCTCATGACAAAATGACCAATCTGGCAAAAGTGGAAACATTATTTTTGGTTAGGTTTGGACTAAAGGTTATTCATTATACCAAAAGTAATAACAGATTAGTTATATTGGCAAAACAGCATTAAGCTGAAAATCAAAATTTACCCTTTTTAGGTCACAAATGTGACCGAAGAATGGCCCAGATATCACATTTTTCCATGGGAGGCAACATTATATGCACATGCAAGCAAGAAAGCACATCCAAGCAAGAAAGCACATGCAAGATGAATCAAGGTATAGCTAGTGTCACAGCTTATTTGTATTTACATAAGAACAACTTCAACTACTCACTCTTTTTGATGTCCACGTCTGGGGTAGAAGACTTCTGTGACAATCCAGCTGGTATCAACATCTACAAAGTGAACAAATAATGTGACATTTGTCAACTCTTGAAAAAACAATTGTTTATGATTGTTTTGCGGTATTAAACCTTGCATATCTTATGGTTAAAAATTCAAGATTTATTGAAACACACAAAATGGAAGGATCCTTACAGAAATGCTTAAAAGCAAGTGGATAAAACAGTTAATTATTGGTGAATTATGGATAATTGTCAAAACTTTCCATATAGACCAAGGGGGAGAGTTATAGTCAAGTATCACTAATTCTGAATGCTTGTAAGGTGCATCAAACTTTCTGCCAACAATTCAAGCTTTAAAAAACAATGCATTAATATCCCTCTCTGGCTAACTAAAATAGCTAAAATAATTAGCACAACCTGATGCTGCAATATTCCTTAGTGGAAACAAAATGATAAATTATTGGCACACACATCTGCTAGCAGCAAACTAGTATCAAATCTTTACAGGATAGTACTTCATTGGTCTGCCCTACAGGGTTAATCTCTCATGCATCTCTTAAAAGAAATTCTATGTGACTAATGCAAATTGAAATGTCAACTCCTACCTGCTTCTTAGATATCAATATCATGAATACTATAATTTCTCTTGGCTTGCATAGCTAGTCAGAACTTAAGGATAGTTTGTGCAGAAGGGCAGAAGGCACTAGTTCTGGTTTGCTTAAGCTATGGATGCTTCTGTACAGAACCTTATCAGTTGCCAAAAAGTCTCTCATAGTTTGCAGATAGTTGGAACAAAACAGAATAGAGTGTCTAGATCATTAGTGACCTTGCAAGTGATATTGACTGTCTAGTCTACCATAACATTAAATCACCGATCAGAAGTGCTCATAGTCTTATGTACTTGTACCACACACACACACATTAGCCATACACACCCCTTCAGATTCCACATCATCTATTGGCACCTCTGTGGCTGGATGTAATAACTGTTCCTTAGCATCTTGTATCTGTACTTTTTGTTTCTCAACCTCCTCCATACAAGTCTGGAAGTCTGTGGGCAGTATTAGTACCTCGGTTTCATCATATCCAAGGTTAGGTGTTGATTTAGTTCTCCTAAAGCAAAAAGAAAATGTCATGGATCTTATGTGCTGACAAGTGCAGTTCCGGCCCCATGTTTTTCCCTGTAGCCTGACTGGACAAATTTGTTATTACGTTGGCTTTTATAATCATGCCTGTTAAAGCACCACCATCAGCCAGGTATGAGGGGTATATTTATTTGCAAAACTCCAGGTCAAGTCTCTACAGATTTCTGGTACTAAAATTAAGAAGTGTTCATGTATTACTGACATTGCTTACTGAAATCAATGTTAAAGGGGTATTTCGCTACTTACCTAAAAAAAAGTTGATATTTTTATATCACCTGAACCGTTGGCTTAAGTATAGTATGTGTGCTTAATCTTATGTGCTAATTCGATCTGCTCTTGAAGAAATTTGTACTTTTGTGTTTTCTGTGTACAGACAGAAATTACAACAAATTCCCTATGAGGCAGTGTGATTCAAACATTTGCACATAACATCAAAACGCACTGTCAGAATCAACTAAAATTTTGGAAATAACCTTTTCTCAGGAACATCTAGTACACCATAAACTAAAAATGAGGTGCTAGGATCACGAAATGTACCTTTAAGTACTATGATCTGATTTTTTATTTGTGTCACTTCATGCATACTGTCAAGGGTATGGTTTGATTTGAAGGAACGTGTTGATACTGCAGTTGAAAAAGCCATAGATGTAGTGGAGTAGCCAAATAATTAAGTGCAATTCTTCTGTTATTACAGATAAAAGCTTCCAAATGTGGTATAATTAATTCTACATAAATCTAGATTTCTCTTGAATTAACACAGTAAATGTTGACACAAGATAAAAAAATATGCAGATGCTTAGATTCCTGATGAACCACTGTGCAACATGGTTGAATTTCTCAATAAGCTACTTACACATACTCATCATACCCATTATTTATTATCATCATAATTACTAATACCAAACTTACAAATGGTTAACTAAAAGTCTATTCATATTTTACTGCATTGCAATGCAGTACTGCAATGCAGCCTACCAAAATAGTTACTGCAATTACATGCAGTATGCCCGCATTTGCTGCAATGCAACAAAGTTAAAATGATTTTAACTGGTGATGCATCAAGATGCAGTATGGTGCACAAATTTTAAATTGTTTTACTGCAATCTTTCACAAGTTTACTGCAATGTACTGCAAGCTGTGACCTACAGTGACCTGGGTTAACCTGCAGTAAATCAATTCGGAGTTCAGTGGAAGTAACAGAACATTGCAGTAAATTTACTGCACAGCAATCAGTAGAAGTACAAATGGACCTTTAGCCATGTTGTTTGGTGACCATGGTCAAATAAGTGAAGACTGGTACATTACCACTCCTGAAGGGGTACATACAAGCCACGTCTCAGACAGATGACATCATCATTTGACAGCACTATATACTTATTATATTTAGACTTGGTTGATATAGAGACTCACACAAATTAGGCTTGATAGGTCAGATTGTTTTTATTTTTATTTTACAAACCTACTTTATAAACAACACCTAACTGTTATAGTAATTATATCCAGTATGGCACAAAATCTCTGATTGGTGTATTAATGAACTCCAAATGATATATTAGAGGTGGGAGATATTTTCAGTTTTATTAAACAGTTGCCAAATTATGTAGTTTGAAAATTATTAAAACTTCAAAATTTGGGTGTTTTTTTTAACCTGATTTTCCCCAAAATGATTTAGGGTTAGTCAGATTACACAGATGTATTTTTTGGGGGGAGGGGGGCTTACCTGAGTGGTTTGTGCAATAATGAAACAAAGAATTCATCATCAGGTATCACTTGTGGTCGGTTAGCTGCTGAGTTGGAGGATGCCCCTGTGGCTGTCTCAGAAAATTTCTGGATCATATCTGAAAAAGAAAAAAAAAGTATCACAATAAAAAAAAAACATCTGCACAAAGAAATTGTTTTCTGGTTTTGTTTTATTATATAAAATCCTCAAAGTCAATTTACTTAAGTTTAATAAATAGTACTGTTCAAATGGACAAAAATTGCAACAGAGAGGACTATATGGATCACTGTGATGTAAAGGTGTGCTCAAAATAGCCATTTTCTTTTAAATAAGCTTTCGTAAGGATATCTATGAAAACATGAAAAAGTGCTAAATTCAGTTATTGCACCTTTAAAGTACTTAAATGTAATGTTAATCAGTGACTTCTTATGCTTGCACTTTGAGTGAGACTGTGACTGCCTGATACATTGATTCACAGTTACTAGAGCCAAACGATGACAGCTATTTTTAGTTAAACTTCACTCCACTTAGAATAGATATATGCTGATGCAGTGCGACGTCCAAATTGATCGTTTCCAGGTCAACTGGCTCACGGTAACCGTATTCTGAACCACAATCAGAACGATCACAATACAAACTCAATGCCTCGTTGATAGGTGTGCTAACCAAGTGTGAACCGGTAACTATGGTATGACGTATTCACTGTGATGGCATATTGCTCATGATGTAACCCAAACCAATCTGCAGACTGGTCATAACTACTAATGACCAAATTACAAACATAGTATTTAAGAATAACTTAATCTAACCAATTTAAAAACACTTTCTTGAGGTTCTTCTCTTCTTTGCATATCTACAAGTCATTGATAAATCTGTTTTTTATCAATAGCTGGTATACAGATCAAATCCAGAATTGAGTATTCGGATAAATCCCAGCAAGTGTCCCCAATTTTGGTAAATTTGCGCCACATGCAAGCACCCTAACCACTAGGCCACGCTCTTCCACTTTCTTGAGGTATAAATAGTTGTCTAGTAAATTATCACTTCTGTGAATTCATTTGAATTAAATTTGTTTATGTTATAAAACCCTATTCTTAAAGTGTAGTAACAGGCTAATTTTTAATTTAAGTATGTCTTAAAAGATGTCGTTGCGGTCTGAAAGAAATAATATCTACTGCAAAATAGATTGCCTGATTAGCAGAATTAACTAATAAATGTTGCCCATGAAGGTCGCCATGTTCGGCATTGGTGACGTTGCTCGGCATTGGTGACGTTGTAGGACTTGAGAAGTCAATAGATAAAAACAGGTGTCTAAGGAATGTCTATGGTACTCCTGATCAGAAAAACGGATTATATAGTGTGTCCAGTAGAAAGCAGTAACAATCGATTAAAACTGGGGCGGATTCTTGAGTAAATATCTCTGAAAAGGTTTGGTTATATCAATTACTGGCTACTTATTTCAAGACACACTATGTACTATATACCATCATGATTTCTATATTTCTCGTGGGCCGATCAAAATGGCTGCAATCATACGAAAGATATTATAAACGTTTTACTTTGTTATCAATAATATACTATCATTTTTCTGACTGAAAGACATTAATTTCAAATAAAAATGTATTTATAATATGTTGAAGCGTAAATTATATTAGCCTGGCATTTCGCTTAAACTGAGCTACATAGTAATACCCGTTTCAGGCAGATATTTTGGAGTTCATTCCATGTTTTTTATAGCACAAACATACACACACACACACTTTGTTTCATGCACAGCATTTTGTTTTAATGGGCATGAGCTTGATGTGTGGATTAAGGCTAGCCTTAAAGAGTTTTGAGCAATAATGGGTGTATTCTTTTTATTTAAAAAAGATCAACAACAAGTATAAAATTAGGGCTAAAAATGTTTGTTTGGCATAATCAGATTGGCATTTTATTTTATTATTGTCACTCAGAACAATGAAATAAAAAGGCATGAGGACATTAAAATTGACTCTATATTAAAATCAATATTAGTGACTCACTTAGCATGATCACATCACATACACAGAAAAACAAGATATCAGTGAGGAAGCTGGTTGGTTCAAATGAGCCCTTTTCATATCAAAGTTGACTCCAAGATGACTCCAAAAAAGCATCCCGTTTTATAATAACTTTTCATCACACACAGCTGTTGGGTGCAGCACTTATGCTAATTTTGCCCTTTCAAATGCGTGTCCTTGTGGCAAGAGCTTGTGAATGTACATGAGCATATAAGCATGCTCGCATACATTGCAGTTTGCTTCAAACATTTACAATGTTCATTTGAAAAGGTCTATACTCCATTTCCCTACCTCCATGCAGTGACGTCAGTGTGAGATTTGATGGTCACACCAGTAAACCATGCACGCTGGCTTAAAGTAACAGCGTTTTTACATGCGCAGACACAGACGGCATATCTTGACGTGTGCATAAAAGCTGCGTCTAGGTAATGACATCACTGCACAGAGTTAGAAAAATACTGCAAGTAAACTTGCATCATCCCCCTGGCAAGATGGCAATCTGGAACATGACCTCAGAAGACCTTTGACCTTGGTGCATGACCTTGACATCATCCACATATGAAGGAACCCCTATTGCACCTTAACCCAAGTCTGGTTTAAATCGGAATTCAACTTTTCAAAGACAACCTGAAAAACGAAAACCTAACCAAACTGGAACATGCATAACGAAAATCTAACCAAACTGGAACGCACACACATACATACATTCGGGCATGCGCACTCTTGCAATATCCCCCTCTGCTTTTCATGCCAGGGGGATAAAAATGGACTATATTAACAATGATGCGGTGTATTGTCGGCATTCCTGTTTATATATCCTGAATTGAATAATGAATAAAACTGCTGTAAGCCAAAATGTACATAGGCTTCAAAACAGCAACAGCAAAGATGACTTTGCACACAGGGTATCTTCCACATCAGATATCTGAAAAGAAAATTACTTCACTTTCTGAAATTACACAACATACAGCACCAAAAACATATATACACAACAAACAACTATCAACCTTGCAATGAAGGTAGGCCTAGCTGGAGGAAATGTAAAAACCACAATTAAAGGATCAGGCTAGCCTTCAGCAAAATATATGAGACATGGTAATGTATGGGATACATACAGCAGGTAGGGTTGTCAGTCACCATTTAATCTCCTATACGTTTAAATAGAAAAACTGCAGACTGTTTAAATGGAAGCACAGAGGCTGATAACATGAAAAAAATGTGCTCCAAAGGAAAAATGAATCAAATATGGTTCTACACTGCAGTGAATGTATGCAATGTAGACATGATTTTTCACAGGTTTTGCTGTCATTATGGATGAAATATAGTGCCTGATGGATTCACCTTTCCATTGATTCAGTAAGAGAAATGTTCTTTTTTTTTTGCCACCACGAAATGGACAGTTTACTGATTGAAAACTTTTCTGTGTAATTGTTGTGCAAATTTTCTAAATGGTTAAATGCTTCAGACTGGTTAATGTTTAATATTAACAGCTTTAACAACAAGACAACCAAATTGAAATTATCTGGTCAATTATGAGAACTGCCTGTTGAACATAGGTGAAGTATGATGGTAAATTATTGCGGGGTTAAACACAAGGTTAAAGGTGCAACAAGAGATTTCACATATCGGGTGCCCCTAAAAAAATAAAAAATACTGATTTTTGCTCTGATGTAAAGCTTTCCATAAAAAATAACTCCTTCTGAAACGATTAAGCTGAGAAATTTTTCTTTGGTACAAAAATTGTGAAATTTCTAATTTCGTATAGGAGCAAATACAAAATTCAGCCTTTTATAATGATATATGCAAATCAGAATCTCCCTTTTTCTCTCTTTCAAGACATTTCTGTAGCCAAATACCAGGTAAGAAGTCTATTGAGTGTCTAGTCTGTATGAAATTACTATTATTAGGGGTGGGCAAGTTGCAACTTTTTTTAAAGTCGTGTGGATTCTATGGCCATTTTGGCTCCTGAAGAAGAATCTAGCAAGCTTTTTCACTGAAGATAAAGTTTTGGGGGTTGGTTCCATGGATTATTTTCCCCCCCCCCCCCCCCAAGTTTTACATAAAGTCAATGGGATTTTGGGTTGATTAAAATAGTTATTGGCCACTATTTGCCACATACAAACTAAGAACAACAATGTAACATTAACATGTGCTAGGTGTATTACCTCTCTTTGTAATACCATAGGTTTCCAAAATAACAAGTAAGATGTCTAGAAGTAAAGGAAAAGGGCTGACCTTGCAGAGGGCGTTCTTTGTCGTCATCATTAGACAGGCTACAACTTTAACCTACTGGTTTAAATTATTATGAAGAAACAGGAAACCCCTCTTTACACACAATGAGTTGTCTGCTAGTATATATGTGACCCACTCTACAAAACCAGGAACAAGTCACAATGACTATTCCTCATTGATCAAACCAAATAGATATGTCTAAATCCCCAGTTCATTCATCTTTAACAACAAAAGCTAAGAAAGTATGAACTTTGTTGCCCTTATATACACTAATCCCACTAGCCCAGTGATGGATTTCAAGTCTGACCAAAAGCGTTCCACATATGATGCCTCAAGTATTCTTTGTTTTTAAGCACTTGTACCTGAAGAAGACAAAAGACTGGAAGTGCTAACAGTTACCAATGCTTTATGTAGACAAAAGACTGGAATGCTAACAGTTAACTGGCTTTATGTAGACCAGTTGTTATGCCCCACTTTGGTTGGGTGAATGTGAATAGCAAGGCATAACAAATAAGGTCTTGAACCTACTGATCGATTTCTTAGTGAATAACTGGATCACAACAACCTTCATTGAAAAAAGGGGGTGTTGTCACGGTGACTTGTTCCTGGGTTTGTAAAAGTGGGTCAACATATGTTATAAATAGGTACCACACCTTGCACATGCTGGTATGTTTTGGTTGTCATGCATGCCTTGCCTCCATTGAAGAGAGTTTTGGAAAAAGTGTATTTATGCCATTAGAAGAAATTTGCTTATTTTTTCTTTGACACTCATTGGCATAACATATAAAGCACCTATTGGTGAGTTTCTAGCAAAATCCAGGATTGAAGAATCATGTTTGTTTTTGTTTTTCCAAACGGATAGAAGAAATAACTCCCCATAGACTCATGTACAAAACTTAAAGACACTATAAGTGATTGAAAAATATTTGAAATTTGCAGGGGGGGGGGAAGCAAATAACTTCAAAGTGAAGGATAAGTCGTAGAATAGATTCTCTAAGTTACCTTTGCCAGCTGTAGATAAATTGAAAGAAGAAACGAAGAAAACGGGCACGCCAGTGTTCACAGATACGATTCTCCATTCAATACCGTGTTGTAGTTGTTAGTTGTCTGTTCGGACAGTAATGACTTAAATCTCCGATTCTGTCCTTATTAGGTGTTCGGTTTATCATTTGCAGGGTAGTTAGGATACCGGTACTTGGGACGTTCCCCACCATGCTAAAATCTGATTTTTTTATGTTTTTCGCTTTGCTGGATTAGCAAATCACTGATTAGTGTCTTTAACCTCCACAGAAGAACCAACCCAAAAATTTATCATGAGTGAAAAAGCTTGCCTGAGTCATTTTCAGGAGCAAAAATGGCCATAGAATATGCTCGATTTACAAAAGAATTTACAAAAAGTCTACTTGCCCACCCTACTATTATGACACAATATTTGGTGCCTCAAAAATCTCTGGTTGCACCTTAATGAACTGTCAGTTAAAAACACCTGTACATTACTTTTTTAAATTAGCAGGATCAACAGGGAAATAGTGGAAGAGCCTGGTACTATTCCCCAGATCCCAAACTGGACTTGGCCACCAAATTATAAAAGTTGCCAATGTCTTTGGTGATGGTCTAGTCTAATTCAATCCATCTGAGTGAAACTTGGTTCATTCCTCCTTGTAATATTGCATTGACCTAGTCTAGTGTCAAGACTTCAATGAGGGATTATATGCCTGACTGAATAAAGCTCTATAATCACCTCATTTAAGTCTTGACTAAGTCTGTGCAATATTACATGGAGGAATAACCCAAACTTGGGTGTTTGTGGCACCTAGCTCATCTCTTAGTTTCAAATCAATTGACTAAACCGGAATTTAAAGCGGCACTCTCGCACATTTTTCAGAAAATATGAAATTTCTTCAGTTGCTTGCAAATGATAGTCTATAGCATCCCACCTCCGCCAACATCAGGAACCACCACTAAATCCCCTATACATTTCACTACCCATCAAAATAACATACGCAAAAGCAGATAGGGACATTTATATTGAGTCAGAGGCCAAAGACACCCAGGTAATTTGTAGGCTAACTTGAAGTTTGCTGTAACTTTAATCACCAAAAAGGGGACCTTTTAAAAAAAGTCATAAAAATAAAAATATTAATATTAAAACCACAAAGGTCCACAGACCAGTCAAACAAGGTGCATGCCAAGAGAATCAACTCTGGTATGTTTTCTTGTGTTACACCCCATTTCTGTGTTGTCGCTATTAAAGACACGATCAGTGACTTGAAAAATCAGCAAATCGAAAATCATAAAATCAGATTTTTGCATGTATGTAACAAGTACATGTATCCGAACAACCCTTCAAATGATAAGACCATAAACAACCTAATAAGGAACAGGATCGGAGATTTTATTCATGTAGTGTCCGAACGTACACTTACTACAACACGTATTGAATTGATCATCGACTCTTGGAACACTGCCGTTTTCTTCCTTTTCTGTTACTTCTACAGCTGGAAAAGGTAACTTATATAATTCTACAGACTTATCCTTTCACTTTGAAGCTATTCCTTGTGCAATTTCAATATTTTCAAACACTATAGTGTCTTTAATGTCACCGAAGCGACATCATTAGAAAATTGTTCTGTTTACCATAAGTCACATGACTTAAGCTTATAATTTTGCAGTTGAAGGCTAATGTATTAAAACTTTTAACCATGCAACAATATCACTTGTGAAAAATCGAGGAACGAGTTCCCCATATGTTACCCCCTTTAAAATTCTGCAGGAAACCAATTAGATATATGTTATGGCCTAACAATACCAAAACCCCTAAACCCTAGAGGCCAAAAATAAAAAATAATTTGTTACATGTACAACTTCAAGGGGCGGTTACATATGGATACTCTTGCCCAAAAAAAATTTCGAAGGTTCACATTTTTCCAAATGTTCCAGTGTCTCTTTAAAATATACATATTTCTCACAATGCTATTCATAACTTGCTGGGGCAAGGTGAGAAACAAGAAATTGGTTCAAAACCTGTACTGGGCAAGAAAAACTGCATAAGAACACTGCATAAGAACCCTGTAACCTGAAATAACATGAAATAAAAGCAAACCAAAACAGCACAGAAGGCAATGATCAGGGCTGGTAAAAAGGGAATACAGCAAGCTGTAATGATGCAATGTGGCATGGAATGTGGCATGAAATGTCCCAAAACTGAGAGGGCTGCAATGGAGCATGGAGGTCTTATGTGCCAATGGTAGCCAGGTGACACCAACAGGATGGTTAAGTTGAATGACATTAGGTTGCCTACAGTTGTGCACATACCTTGGTAAAAGTCACTAGCTCTATCATCAGACATTGCACTGATGTCTGAAACTATAAAGTTAACATAGTGGTAGCATATATTAAGTAAAATATATGAAAAACACTCAAGACCCCTTTACAGAGTTTCATTCAGCATAATAACAATCTTACAACTTGGACATTATGACCTTTGAGCTTGAAATGTGACATTTGACCGTTTAGCATATGAAGGTCCCTATGTTGGATCTATGACTCAAGCTTGATTCCAATTGAACTTAAACTTTGTAACTGACACTCAAATGTTAAAGTGTAACATTTTTTACACAGTCAGGTCATGATCAGATTATGATCATATCAGAACATGTAAAACTTTTGTTTTCATGGGCATGATCAAATAATCATGGTTAGGTAGCACAACAATTGAAATATTATTTTTTCTTGCCAGAAAAGGAGTTAGAGACACTGTAATTAAAAGAAATCACATTTTCAATGTCAAGAACTTCTTCACCTCAATACACACAGTCGTCACCTCAATATACATGTTGCTATGCTCTTTAAAATCAGTTCATGTAGACATTTGGTAATAAAATCATAGAAAAGACAATCAAGAGATTATACACTTCTTTTTATACCATTCTCTTCCGCCGCCTCCTTCGTGATCAAAAACTGAAAATGACATTATATTTTTACCTGATGAAGGTGTTTCTCTTGAACTCTCCTCAGAATCTTTGCCAGTTGATGCCAGCTCATCTTCTTCCTGTCCTTCCTCCTCTGAAGCTGTCCCATCAGGCTGTTGAGGGCTTGCAGTCAGCTCTTTTTTGGCTTTGCCAAAATGGGATAGATCTTCAGCAGACCCATGTTGACGAGCTAGGATCCTGAATAAAAAACATGTGCCAAAGTACAAAAAACATATTTTCAAGCAGACACTCTACTTAATCACTCATCACAGGATTGTGCTGTGTCCACACTCTCATTATAAACAAGCTTTATGTAAAGCTCTTATACACAAACAAATACATGTTTTGGAATAGCCGATCAACTACCAAGGGCTCAGTTCAGTAGCATTGGAAGGGCACATGTTAACAGCAGCTGGCCGTGTATGCTCTGAGTATCATATATCATACTAAAAAAACAGGGGGAGTGTTTGCTCAATACAGTGATGAATGAAAGCTATTGAACTGCGCCATCGGAATTGAGATTTTGTTAGCTCAAATTTGAATTGGCACTGACCTATTTCTCATCATCATGTCCTCCATATCTCCCTCATCCCATGCCGTGTCTACACTCTCCCTATCAGTCGTATCATCTCCAGCCGCTGATGTCAGTCTTTCGTTATCTTGACCCAACCCTGTGCCATGGAATTCTGGGAATAAGGTGCTCTGTATATAGTTGGAAGGCAGATCCATCTTGGGAGGGGCTGGATTCCAGAAGAGACGCGAGATGTCTTGTTTGATGGGTACGGACTGGCCAACAACTGCAATGTTTTCTTCGTCAAACTGAAAAGAACAAATTTGTTTTACTAGATGACTTACAGTGTACATGTTGGAATACATTTAGATTCAATAAATTGAGGTTTACAAGTATAGACATTATTTTCAAAAAGAAATCGACACCATGTTTTCACACCTTCACATTTTCAAATACATTCCAACATACATACAAAGAATGTGATGGCAATATTTTGATTTATTATATAGCATACTTCTTCCAAATAAATGAAATGTGTCCAATTTCTGTATGAAACTTGGTTGAACTGGCTTTAACTGGATTCAACTGGATTTTAACTAGGTTTTAAAATTCTACTTGAACCCAGTTCAACAGTGTTCAGCCCATTTGAAACCACTTTGAATCAGACGACATCAATATCAAGTTAAAGGTGTCCAATTTAAATATCAGAACTATATTAGTTTACAGATAAACAGAGTAAACTAGATAAAGAGTTAATCCAGTTTACTGTTTTCAACTGTAAAATTTAGACCTGGGAAGCCATCACTTACGACTTCATGTGCCCTTCTTTCCCAAGTCTCCAGCGTGTCCATGTTTTCACTAGTAGCATTTGTTTCATCAGCTTCCAGTAGTATCCTTCGGGCTACAGCCGACCTTAGCCGTTGATGCTCTTCCATGTGGGCAGGCTCTTCAGCCTGTGGTTGTGAGTTTGATGAACTGGAAGACTTGTCACTCATAGGAGTGTCGGAAGATTGTGAGCTGCTTGGAATGCCCTGTAAAGGAAGGAGAAGAAAGAGAAGTAAAAGGGAAAGAAAATAATACAGACAAGTGCAGGGGATACAGCTACAATAACCTTTGGGTGATCATTCCCTGATATAGTTGTGCAATACTATAGAAACAGGAGCCTAAGTTATCGGTTCTTGTGATTGTATACTAAATTATTGTATTTGCTCTTTGTAACATTATACATTAAGTTAAACATATTTTTCCCGGCCTTGTGCTGAACTTTTTCAACAACTTACCCTTGAAGCTAGCTTTAGTTGGTTCCTTTGTTTTACTATTGACTTCACAACTTGGCTGCCAGCATTAACTACTTGCCCAACATGTTAACATCTAGAAATGGGCATTGGGCTAGTGCTAAATTTGAGTGCTGTTTTTGTCTCTATTTTAAATGAAAGACTGCTATTAGAATTAATTCCCAAATTTCACTTACAGTCATTCATTACATTCATTATACAGTTTCACTGTGAGTGATAATTATGTGTAACATAATAACCACAAGACTACTGCACAAGTACTTACAAGTTGCTACAAACCATATTTTTCATCACCGGTAGACTTTAGCCAAAATATTTTGCAGATATTACTGAAAAAGGCACAAGCTTTGAAATGATACAAAAGATCTTACCCGCACACAAAAGTTTGTGAGTTTGAGCCTTGCTGTGGCTAATGTGTTTTACCTCAATTACTCCTCTCTACCCAGGAGTATAAATGGGTACTAGCATTATTCAATGTTGGGAAGGTAACAGACTCGCTGTAGGAGGAGGTGAAGCGATCCCCCTACAGCAATATTATATGGTGGAGTGTGGTCCAATCGCTTCAAAAGAGAGATGGGCACTCCATCCCCTTTACCTTTTTTAAGTGGTATGATTGAGGCTATAAGGAACAGGTGTTTACCCCAATATATAATGATAATGAAATAAGTTTCACCAATCAAACATTAAAACCAAAATATTGAGGAGATGAAATGTAAGGAAAACAGCTTACTTTTTCTTGTGCCACGGTTAATTAAGCCTTTTTGTTGCTGCATATTTACTTGGTGTATGAAACATTCTGGTGATCTGCTGAAGTCCACCAGGTAGAGCCACCTCTACAGGCACCGTGCAGAAATGGTGAATACTGGGACGTGCCTTTGACTCTTCTCCCTCTACCTTCTGCAAATATACGTAAAAACATGTAATGTGCAAAAAGAATAATTTACCAAAGCAATTGATTGTGAATACTGTTAAAGTCTGACTCAGAGATTTTTGAAATATATTTTTTGTGTATTTATTGAAAATAGTCAACTAGAACTAAAGATAATCGCCTAAAATGCCCAATTCCAAAGTTTGAGATGTATCAGATTTTTCGCTTGCATGCAGTAAATATTTATGTATAGTATACAGCGCCATAAGATACTGTGTATAACTAAATTTCCGGATCCGGAAATTTATAACAAAGTTGCGATTTTCTATATGAAGGACTTCGATTTGAGCTTAGCTATTTCACACAGTGTTTAGTATATGGACAAGCATTATGGATATGCAAAAAACACAATTTGTTTGAAAATTGAGGGCACCCTCCTCGGCAAATCTCTGAGTCAGCCTTTAAAGGCACTATCAGTGATTTGCTAAATCAGAAAATTGAAAAATCATCAAAAATCAGATTATTGCATGTCTGTAACAAGTACAGGTACCCTAACATACCCTGCAAATGATAAGGCCAGAAGCAAGCCTGGCTAATAAGTACAAAATCTGATATTTTAGTCATTAGTGTCCGAACGGACACTTCTTACAACACGTAATTGAATGGAGAGTCATATCTTTGAACACTGCCGTTTTTCTTTCCTTTTCTGTCGATTCTTTAGTTGTAAAAAGTAACTTATGAGGATTATACAGATATATCCGTCACTTTTAAGCTATTTCTGCAAATTTAAAATATTTTGTCTCATCCGGATGAATCACTGATAGTGTCTTTAAAAGAAAGCAAGGCTATAAGACATTTTGTACTATTCAACAAACATGGCCCTGTCAAGACAAAAGGATCTTTGTGAGGACAGAAAAGGCTTTTGAAGCTATTTGTCTGGATATGGAAGGTGCTTGGTCAAGTATTTCAAGTGGTTATATATTCATCTGAAATATTAAAGGCACTATCAGTGATTTGCTAAATCGAAAAAATCATGAAAAATCAGATTTTGCATGTTGGTAACACTTATAGGTATCCTAACATACCCTTACAAGTGATAAGACCAAAAGCAACCCAATAAGGACAAAAATCGGATATTTTAGTCATTACTCTCCGCACGGACACTTACTGCAACACGTAATTCAATGGAGATTTGTATATTTGAACACTGCTGTTTTCTCCTTTTCTGTAAATGTTTCAGTTGGAAAATAGATACTTATGTGAATTCTACACAGTATTCATCACTTTAAGCTCCTTTTGCAAATTTCAAATATTCTGACTCTTTTGGTCAAATCACTGATAGTGTCTTAAGATTAAAGCGACAAATGGCATAAAAAAATATTCAGACATAATGAAAAGGACCCTTACTGAAATCACTTCCATAAGTTTGAAAACAATTTGGATGTTTAAAATTCTGTAAAAAAACAGTAAAAACAGGAAAAGTTCCAGAGGGGAAGGTGGCAGTTCGTGGCAATTTCTGGAACAGAAACCAAGGTGTTGACATCCCTGACAGAATTTACAGTGTATCTAGCTTGTTTTGTGACACAATTCAAAAGCATTCAGACCAGGATTCGGGCATTGTACTTTTAGGCTTGTAGTAAGATATTGATCTGGCAAGTGAAAGATGGATTAGCCTGGATTAGCACATATACAATAGCAATGGTCTGTGAGCTGATGGCAGCATGCTTTTCAAGTTTGGTAAATGCTGGCAGTAATGTCAGCATCCTTTTTCCAGAAATTGCCACGAACTGCCACCTCCCCCTCTGGAACTTTTCCTGTTTTTACTGTTTTTACAAAATGTAAACATCCAAATTGTTTTCAAACTTGTGGAAGTGATTTCATTAAGGGTCCTTTTCATTATGTCTGAATATTTTTTTATGCCATTATGTCGCTTTAAACTTTCCACAAAAGCTGGTTTCTTGCCACCAGGGTGAATATTTCACATGGAACATTACTCAAACAGTCTTTAAAGTCTACTCCTCATATGTTTTATTTTCGTCTTTCTCATGTTCAATTAAGTTACCTTTCCCATTGATATGATCTCTGAAGAATACTCAATAGTAATCAAGTTTCAGAGTACCTCAGTTGTCTCACAGTAACACTGCTGCACTCTATTGGATAGATCACATGCCAATATGCTCAGTTCAGTAAAAATTAATGAAACACCCAGCAATGTTACTGAATGCGAGGTATGTCAGACACATTAAAACCCATGACATGGCATGGTTTAAGCTTGGTAATAGCATGGGTTGAGCTTACACATGGTGTAGGTTGACCTTACATATGGCATAGGCTTACCTTAAATATGGTAAGGGTTGACTTAAGACTTGACATGGGTTGACCATATACATGGCAAAATCTCAGCGCATGTACATTGATTTGTCCCATTTTTCTTGCAAGAAGTAAATGTGCAGTTATTAACCTATAAGTAATACACTGTACAGTGCATCCATTAACATGAAAAGTTCAAATGATGATAATTTCCCAAAAGCCACCCATTATAACCTCATAACAGCCAATATTTAAAAGCCAGATATCAAAAAACAGTGGGGATTAGGAAATACTTATTGGTCATATTGAGAGTTTTTACTATTTTAAAGGTCCAAGAGGGTTATTGGAGGCAAAATTGAGGGCATGTGACTAGTGGCGCAGCTAGGATTTTGCTGGGGGGGTGCAGTGTTGCATCTGAACCAACAGAAAATGGGTGGTATTCAGGGGTGGGGTGGGTTCCAGGGGCAAAAAATGTGGGGTTTATATGCTCTAAATGTCTTCTGAGGGCTAATTCTTACTGACCATTGAACATTAAACCTATTATTTGCCGATACTCCCCGGCCTGCAAGCGCGATGATCTGAATACTTCAAGTGAACCAAAGGGCTCATCTCAACCGACGAAATCAAATATTGGGGGTGGCACGGCCACCCTTGCCTCCCTGCCCCCTCCCCAGATATGCCATTGCATGTTACATATGAAATGTGGTATTTTGGAAGGTGTAATAGCTTTATTCAAAATGGGTATTTACTTCTGTAAAATCAAAATAATTGATAGACTTTTTGCTTTGATTGCAATGAATTAGTCTATTTAGTCTTACCTGTGGAATTCTGTGTTCTTGTGGTGCCCAGGTTGACAGGAATGACACAGAAGAGCTATGTACTGTAGGTTTACTGGCCATTGGCTTGCTGCTAGGCTCATACTCTTGCCTTGCTACCAGCATATGTGGTTCACCCTCTATGTTCATTATCTCCTCGTACTTGACATCCATGGGGGCATGGAGATCCTATTGACAAAATAATTGTTTTAATAAATTAGAAGGCAGTTTGAGACATTCCTGGTGCATTCAAAATTGCACATTTTGCTCAAAGCCAGGGCATCTATATTTTGTCATGTTTTGAAAATGTGTATTTCTATTGTTGTGAATAAACGAATGCACAGGGTGAGTGCCATTATGAAGCAACAATCGAAGCAACAATCAAAAAGTGAGCGATCCTGTTACCAGTGAGTGAGTTACGAAACACTTTGCAGGTGAATAATGTTTAAATATATAAAATAATTGTACTCTTCACTCTCCTGTTTAGCTCTAAGCTAAAGACACAAGCAAGAACTACATTTCAGTCAAAACTAGAATTATGCAGTTCTAGACTTTCATACTCTCTACATTCATAGAATATAATGTGTGGGCCACCTCCAGAGGGTGCATTGAGTCCATCCCACTATGCACCAGTTTTGGGAAATTTTACCTCAATAAGGTCATGTGATCCCACAAAAATCCTATTCTAAACACATGAAAACCCTGACTATTACACTCATTGTAGCCCACAAAGTGTTAGTACTTAAAGCAACACTGGCACATTTTAAAAAAATATGAAATTTCTTCAATTTGCTCTCAAATGATAGTCTAGGCCATTGGAAGAATAGAGATACATTTTGCACATAAAAATAACATATTCAAAAACAGATAAAGACGTTAATAAAAGGTTAAAGACATCCAGGTAATTTGTAGGCTAACTTTTAAGTTTTCCATAACTTTAATCAACAAATGTGTATATTACATGAATATCATAGACTCGTACTCATTGATGTTAAAACCACAAAGGTCACAGACCGGTCAAGCAAGGTGTATGTCGTGGGAAACATGCATACGGTGTGCGCTTTCTTGTTTTAAACGCCATTTCCGTCGTCTGCTGAATTAATGTCGCCGTCGATATTAATTATAAATTCGTTCAGTTTACACATAAGGACGCTGATTTGGTCTTAGTCATTTCAGGTGGGGGCTGATGTATATAAAAGCTTTACAACCATGCAAAAATATCGATTTTGAAACATTTTGAGGGCGCACTATTTTTCAAATGTGCCATTGTTCTTAAGGAATTGTTATCATGATCATGAAATGTTTTACGGTTCTTAAACTTCTTGAACACTTTTCATCCCAAAGTACTGACATGTGGTTAGTACTATTAGTTATGAGGTGAAGCAGAGATGTGGTATGGGAAATACCATGCGCGAAATGTCATACTGGTGAAGCCGAAGGCTGAACCCAGTATGACACTGAGCGCATGGTATTTCCCATACCATATCGACGCTGAACCTCATAACGAATTTATCATACCACTAAAATTAATTAATTTAATTAGAAGGAGATTAATTTTGTGATTTTAGCATTTTAAAAGTGTGTTTTCATGCTTTTTTAACACTTTATTTGTAAAGAAAGCTCGATTCACATTCCCCCATTCCAATAATGGTTTATTCCGAAGAATTTGTATGCCTCGGATACGCGGTCATCGACCTAATATTTTTCTTTATTTTGCTAGTAAGCGCGTACGGTACGCAGTCATTGACATAATACGGGAAATACGAGGAACGCGGCTCCTTTGATGTTCACTCAAAACTACTTGATGGTATGATAAAGTACAGTACAGTTTTGCCACGTTGAAATGCATTATGGGATTGTTCAAAACATCCTCTGGGTCACCTCTATCAGGTTGACAGACTAGCAACGTCCATCCATCCATCCATCCATCCATCCATCCATCCATCTATACATACATACATCCAGCCTGACAGGTGAATGCCAAGTGGTCATTCCAGCATATCTGGTGGCCTACAACTAAAGAAGTCAGGTGGGAAAAGTTCAAGAAAACTTGCACTGAGATTTCTATATATGTATGAGAATATGATACACATAATCTACCTACCTGCCAAGCTTGTTCCAAGTCAACTTCTTCCTCACCCTCTTCCTCTCCTATGACAACAACATCTTCCTGGAACTCTACAGATGGTTTAGTCATGACTTGATCTCCTTCTGTTGGGTCAACTACACTGTCTCCTGTAGGTGTCTTGCCAATTGTATCGGCTCTTGATGGAGCCTTGGATGTCATATCCTGGGAATTCAGTAAAGAAATGAATAGAAAGGGACTGTAAATATCTTACAGTCTTACATTTCTTGTGACTGTTGAGGAAAGGATAATTTATATATCATGTTGCTGCAACTAAGCCCAATCTCTATGACTTATGTCTAAATCACTTTGGCCTAATTGCCATTTATACGTCTAAAAGCTTGTTGGCCTATTTGCCATTTGACCAAGTCTCAGTAAGTCTTCCTACTCCTTAACCACATGGGGGCACTGTTAATGGCGCAGCAGTTGCTGTGCTTGTTTGTGCTATGCACTCATTTTGGAAGGGCACTCTACAGGATGCGTATCAGCCAGGATATGGTTGTTTATTACATTTTTTACTGCATGACGGATTCACTTGAAATTGTGGTAAACATACAACATCCAATGAAAAGAAATGATTTCTAATTTAAACCATGTTAATTATTTTGAAAATGGATGTCAATGATGTGTATATTTAATGTGATATGTCTGTCTTTGCTCTTCATCAGGGTTTTATTACACGGAAAAACCTGTTGATCATTTGTACCTTGTCATTTTGCATGAAAAGGATGCAACCAAGTTATACATTGGTTCATTAGTAATTAGCTGCAAGTCTGCCATCCTGCATTTATGTATCACCTACCTGTGGTGTTGTGGTTTGTGTTGGTAAAACAGAACCAGATAATTCAGTAGCACTAGCACTCTCTACATTGATTTCAGGAAGGTTATCCTTGGATTCATCTGTAGAACACAACAAAACATACACAATTTTGACTTTAGTCATTACTGTCCGTACAGACACTTCCTACAAAACGTAATTGAATAGAGATTCAAATCTATGAACACTCAGTGGCGTAGCCAGAGGGGGGCAGGGGGGCAGCTTGCCCCCCCTGAAAAATTAGTGATTTACATAGGCCATATACTATACTAACAAATTTTAATATATGCTTGCCCCCTGAAAATATATGTGCCCCCCTTTGCCCCCCCCCGAAAAAAAAAGCTGGCTACGCCACTGTGAACACTGCTGTTTTCTTCCTTTTCCGTCTATTTTACAGTTGGAAAAGATAACTTACGACAATTCTACAGACCTTTTCTTCAATTTTAAGTTATTCCTGCAAAATTCAAATATTTTGAGTCTATCGGGTGAATCACCGATAGTGTCTTTAATAACACAATGCATAGCTTACTTGTTTAGGGTAGCAAAAACAGACAAAAATATATGATTAGGGCATGTTTTTAGTCAGTGGAAATACTTGTTTAGGTTCGATTTTGTAAGTCCATGTTCACACATCATATCCACCTTTGAATACAAGTACCCCCCTCCAGGTACTGAGGTCCTTGCATTATCTTAAATTTTGTATTTCAGTCTAGGTAACTCATACAACTCTTTTCCATACAATGATGCCATTAATTTGGAATACCTTGTATTGATATTGTCACTTCAGTTTCACTGTCTCCTATGTCAATTTCATCCATGGTGTCATCATCTCCATCCTGCTGCTGTGGTGTGCTATCCATATCCTCATTAAGGACTTCATTGGTACGAGACACCACGCGACGCATGATCTCCTGAATCTTGATGTCTGCTTCTGATTTCATGCCCCTGGAAAAAGCGGGATTACTTGAAGCTGAATGCAGGTTGACTGCTGTAACAATTACATCTTACATTGTTTTGACAACAATTTGGAAAATTATTCCTTGGAAATTGACAAAGCTTCAAAATGTTTTGCACATTTAATGAAAGGATACATTGAAGCACATGTTTATTCTGTTAAGGTTTCCAAATTCATAAGTGTGTCAGAAAAAAGTTTGTCAGGTGAGTCAGGTTACGGAAACTCCCCTGGTAAACATCATTCTTGCTTACATCAACCTCCTTTAAGGACCCAATGGAAACGAGATTTTCTTTGTATAAACGCTTTTAGTGTTATTTTTTGTAATCAATTTCTGGCTGCATATCTATACTCCATTCTAGCCAATTTAATACTGGTATGATGTTTACCAAGTTTTATACTGGTATGATGTTTACCAAGTTTTATATATATTTTTACTACTTATGTCATGTGTGCAATATAGTATCTATTGATGAGTACAGAATAAAATGAGCAACATTAGCCCTCTGCCAAATTATCAGCAAACCTTTGCATGAAAACTTACTTGCCCTCTCTGGCAGCTTTTAGTGATGCAATGATGTCATCCACTGATCTTTCCTTGGGCTCCTCTGGTTTCTCAATTTTGACTTTTGAGGTTCTCCTTTCAAGACGCTTGTCTGATCGTAAGTGATCACTTTTTCTTCTGTCAAAACAGAAATATTTAAACTGTAGACCTTGTTGGAGAGTGTAGTTAAAAATGCTTAAGTCTTTCCTGTGCTGAATGCCACATAGTGCAGCGCCTCTCTTCATTTTCATAGCCCTAGGCCATGGGTCTGCTGAATGCAATGAAAGCTACAGATAGGGGTAAATCTACTGGTAACTGCACTTGTTCAACTTACTCCTATTCTTAAATGCCTAGTGCCTATCAAGAAGTAGGTACCATTTTTAAGGCTATAATCACTGGCAAGAGTTTTTTTAACTCTCATACAGGACCTCAAGTGTCAGCTGTGTAATATCAAGTTTGACTCACGCTTTTGCATCTGTGTGTGTACGATTGTTGAAGGTATCACAGCAGGACACCTGTTCAAAAAATTATTATGGTAATTATAGTGGTTAAGAGATCACCAGTTCAAATCCTGGTTGTACCCAATCGCTTGTTGGGATTTAATTGGGTTCTCAAGAGTTTTTAATTTTATTGGTACATGTAGATTAAAAATACATCGGTCCTCGGACCGCTTGTGTCGCCTGCCATCGCGGTTAGTGAATGATAGGCCTAACATGACCTTTGACCTTGATATGTGACCTTTGACCTCAGCAACAAATGAGGGATCCCATGTTGCACCTAAAAAAAAAAAAAAAAAAAAAATATATTTTTACTACTTATGTCATGTGTGCAATATAGTATCTATTGATGAGTACAGAATAAAATGAGCAACATTAGCCCTCTGCCAAATTATCAGCAAACCTTTGCATGAAAACTTACTTGCCCTCTCTGGCAGCTTTTAGTGATGCAATGATGTCATCCACTGATCTTTCCTTGGGCTCCTCTGGTTTCTCAATTTTGACTTTTGAGGTTCTCCTTTCAAGACGCTTGTCTGATCGTAAGTGATCACTTTTTCTTCTGTCAAAACAGAAATATTTAAACTGTAGACCTTGTTGGAGAGTGTAGTTAAAAATGCTTAAGTCTTTCCTGTGCTGAATGCCACATAGTGCAGCGCCTCTCTTCATTTTCATAGCCCTAGGCCATAGGTCTGCTGAATGCAATGAAAGCTACAGATAGGGGTAAATCTACTGGTAACTGCGCTTGTTCAACTTACTCCTATTCTTAAATGCCTAGTGCCTATCAAGAAGTAGGTACCATTTTTAAGGCTATAATCACTGGCAAGAGTTTTTTTAACTCTCATACAGGACCTCAAGTGTCAGCTGCGTAATATCAAGTTTGACTCATGCTTTTGCATCTGTGTGTGTACGATTGTTGAAGGTATCACAGCATGACACCTGTTCAAAAAATTATTATGGCAATTATAGTGGTTAAGAGATCACCAGTTCAAATCCTGGTTGTACCCAATCGCTTGTTGGGATTTAATTGGGTTCTCAAGAGTTTTTAATTTAATTGGTACATGTAGATTAAAAATCAGGATTCTTCTTTCCCCATGGGTTCATTTGAAATAGGGCAAATGAACCATGAAAGCACATTGTCCTTTGGATTGGACATAAAGCCATCAGTCTCATCATGTATGTACCCAAACATTTAAATCGTAGTCAGTTTCACAAAAAGAGTAGGGTTTAGGGCCTGGATGTTCCGATCCACTGGATTACAATGGAAATAAGCTTCATATACAGGTTTTCTTGGAATATCAAAGGCAATGGTTTGAATAATCAAATCAAATATATAACACAGTTTGAACTCTGTTATATTTTTGAATTATTGAAGAAAATTACTTGCAGTATCCACCAATTAAAAAGAAATTGCTGAGAATTTGTATTCAATAATTTTCTTTTTTATAAGCATTGATTTATCATGACAGTGCAGTAAGCTTCAAATTTGTGACATGTGTGACCCATATTTTTTATTGTCAAGATTCCATGTATTTTACAACAAAAATAACACAAAAGACAAAATAAGGACTGCAATGAAAGGTCACATGAATTGATAATAATTTGATAGGCAATGCAATAACAGCCTTCATGACTTGTGTTTTCATTTGCATTCCTAAGGTAATTTAAAAATATTTAAGAAAGGGCATTTAAATATACTAAAGCAATACAATTTACCTATGTAATGGCATGCTGTCTTTGCTGACTATGTCCTTGGCTTCCTCCAGTAATTCAGTAGCAGATCTCTGTGAGCTAACAGAGCTGTGTCTGGACATGGCACTAGATGACCTCCCACCAAACCGGTCTCTAGAAGGACTTAAAGAATGTCTTGACAGAGTTATATCCATCTCCTCACTGAAGTAGCTTCTTGAATCATACTCACTCTCATCCCAATGGCTGGGTGTTTTGGATTTGCGAGCACTCTTTTTAGATTTGACTCCTGAATTTAAAATTTTGTTAAAAATTAACAAAATAATATATAGTCAATTTTCAGTACAACATTCCCTTGACAAAAAATCTTTAAAGTTATGATTAGGATTACTGGATCAGCTGATGTATTCATTCTGAATCTCCTTGCTACTTGATCAAAATATTTGGTTACAGAAGAGGAATTATAAATCCTTTTTCAGTGACCATCTCTTCTCTTTCTCTGATCTTACCTGGTTTTCTGGTCCTAGATCTAAAGGAAAGAATTTGATTTTTCTTTGTCAATGATCTTCCTCTCAGAATCAGCCTCAAATATTTTTCTCATGGGGCTACTTTGAAAAGAAACACCCCTGGGATTTAAAGGGATTAGCAGGCGATAATGCAACAGAATCGCAATAAAGTGGAATGCATTTTTTAACTTATAAATCAGGGATAGTGCCTATAATTCCCCAAATCAAACTGCTTTAATGTTGAACAAACACCAAATATGAAAAATTGAAGTATTTTTAGGAATTTGTCATACCTCTCCCGCAAATAGACAAATAGACAAATACATTCATACACTCGGCGTATTTACGCATATACAACTGCAAATCAGTGCAGCCGTTAACAAAATACGCCAATGTGAATGTAGTGCGAGTGGAATTGAAAATGTCTAGTTGCACCTCCGCGTACTGCGTAGGTGCTTTCGAGCGTTACGCGCGGTGCAAGAACTGATTTATTTTCTCAGTTGGGTAATTTGTTTTAATTCTCATGACAACTTATATTTTACACTACTATTTATTCCTAATTAGGTAATTCCTTTTGTTTCTTCCTGGTCGTGTGTGAATTAGGTTTAATACTGCGCATTTACTTTGCTCGAAAATGGGACAACTCATGCACTTGCACTGAATTTTGATGCTGTCCAATGTCACTCGCGCCCTGCCAACTCGTGCTTTGACGCATCAAAATCCCAGTGCGCGTGCATTGATTGGTCCGCATTTTACACTCGCAATAAGTAAATGCGCATTATTAACTATAGCGACTGCATCTCAAAATCTGCACTAAACAGCTGATTGTGGTTGAACCAGTACAAAATAAACAAAGCTCATAATGTTTGTGCTTGAGGTTAAACTGTATGATCATGGTGGCACAATATCACCCTAAAATCTGTGATTTCACCGGGAAAGGCTTTTTTGTATCTCAAGTCCGGAATTTATATGCCGTTATAGAAATTACAGAATCCGATAAAAAGTACTGGCCTTGCTTTAATACACAGATTTCAAGCCAACCACTTGCAGTTATGTTCGCATATCCATATCAGTAACACAAATATAAAAAATGAATTTTGATGATATTTTTCGATGTTTTCGGATTAGCAAATGCTGTTAATTTTTTTTTTTTTTTTAATTTTTTTTCAATCCCTTTAAAAACTCACAAGGGGCTTTTTTGATTGTCATTAGGGGCCTCCTTACATTTAGAGATAAAGAGTGAGATTTTTTGTTTTGGCCCATTTTAGATGGTTGTCCTAATGGTATGGGCATCCACCACGATAAAATATTGGATGCCCTCCATTATGACACATCTAATATGGCACAAACAAAAAATCTCATCTGTGATCTCTTCTTATTTAGTATTATGTAATGTTTGCTTTTTATCGACATAATTTGTTAAAAATATTCTTATATCATTTCTTTTTTCATTATTTAAATAATTGCACCCCTCTCTTGAAAACAAATGTTTAATCCAAGGAACCAAAGTCATCGCACGGTGATTGTCCCTGCGTAAATTTACATTTTGGTACCAACGCGACTTGCACGACGCAGTATAACGCGCCGTTTTCGGTGGTTTAAACACCATACAAAATAAACAAAGATCAATATGTTTGTGCTTGAGGTTAAACTGTATTGATCATGGTGCACATATCACCCTGAAAATCTATGATATTCACCGGGAAAGGCTTTTTTTGATCTCAAGAGAAGTCGGAAATTTTGATATGCACGTATAAAATTACAGACTCATATAAAGTAACTGCCTTGTCTTTAATACCCAGCTTTCAAGCAAACACTTGCATGTTATGTTCGAATATCCACATCAGTACAAAAATCTAAAAATATAATTTTGAATGATTTTTTTGATGTTTCGGATTATCAAATTGCTGCTAATCCCTTTTAACTCACAATGGGGCTTTTTTTTGATGTTCATGAGGGGCTCCTTACATTCTAGAGAATAAAAGATGATATTTTTTTTTTGGCCATCTTAGATGGGTCATAATGGATGGGGCATCCATCCCACCACGATCAAATATTGGATGCCCATCCATTATGGACCCCATCTAAGATGGCCAAACAAAAATCTCATCTTTTATTCTCATTCTTATTTAGTATTATGTATGTTTTGCTTTTAATCGAATACCGTATACCTTCTATAAAACGCCCCTCTAATAAACGCCCCCCCACTAACTTTTTACATGAAAAATAAAAACCCGCAAATCCACTTCCCCCGGAACGTTTTGAGTGCCTAGGTCGCCCCCCCCCCCCCCTTGAAACCTCAACCAATTTTCCACAACCAAACAATAACTGCTAATACAGCACAGGTACCCGTTTGTAAGTGTAGATTGCAAAACGCATCTTTTAATGCCAATCTTTGGTGGCAGGAAACATTATAAGCTATTATATAGCGGTAAAAAATCAGCGACTTTCGTCGTGTGCGCGGCCATACATTAGAAAGGACAAGCATGATTTTTGTTGCTATCCTAGTTTCTGAAGAGCACCGTACATTTCCATATAGGCTGAGCTGCAACTTGCTAGTAGGGAATATTCTATATTTTGTAAATATGTTTTGAACATTGCAAAATACAAAGTACAAATTGCCAAATTCCCCCTAAAAATTATGGATTTAAGAGCGCAACTCATAACTATTTATAACCTGATTGATAAACAGCTGCAGTAATAGACTACTATTTGTGACAATGACAATAAATAATGACCCTATATCCTTTGACCTTGGTCTGTAATTACATCGTAATAGCTGTGTTTGCTTGGAAGCTCTTGTAAACAAATACCTTTAAAAATTTCAGGTCGTACCAGCAATTCAAAATGGTACTTTCACAGCGTTTCAGGCGGCAATATTCCCGGATGCGATCACCATGGTCGCGTATGTACCATTGTGCACTATAAAAGTGATATTTAAGAGTAACATTATGGTAGTAAAGGAAGAAATCAGCAAGTTTATGTTTAAAGAGGCATTAGTCAGGTTCAAATCCGAAATGGATTGGTAATGTCAGTCCTTATAGTGTGATTAGCTGATTTTGCACTGTCTGATCGCTGGAGTTGATCGACAAAGTAGACTACCATCACTGGGAGACAGGTAAGGATACAACGAATCATCCCGCGAATCATACAAATTATTTTGCACAGCGGCCGGGCGTCATATTTGCGAAAAAGGTTGAAACTCACAAAACAAATACGGACCTCAAATAATGGTTTCTGAGTAACTGCAGGTAATTTTAAAGTTGGCACTCTGCAGAGGGGTGCGCCGATGGTTTTGTTTAATGTAAATTATAATGGAACAAATAACCTCAATAAACGCCCCCTTTTTGAAAACTGCAAACCCCCGGGGCGTTATTAGAGGATATACGGTAATTTGTTTAGTGAAATATTTATAAATCATTCTTTTTTCATTACGTTAGAATAATGCAGCACCCCTCTTGCAAACAAAATGTTTCAATCCAAGGAACTCAAATTCATCGCACGTGAGCTTCCCGCTGCGTAAATACATTTGCGTCCCAACGCGACTTGCACGACGCAGTATAAAACGCGCCGGTTTGCGCATGCCATATATTCGACTGCACCACGTAATTGCTGCAACTCAACTATCCATCTATTAACCCAGTAATGGATGGGCGAGCTTTGACCTAAACCAATCAGTTTTCTTGTTGAGCACATGCTAAACCACTTCCCACTGAATAAGAATTTTCATAATTTATTTCAAGTTTAAGCACCTGTCATTTTATATAGAAAGATCAACAGTATTCATAGTAACTATTATGCATCATCATAGTATTAATATTACATTACAGTCTCAGTAATATTAATTTTTTTTGAAATGTGTTAACTCTAAAGAGTTTATATGGTGCCGGGGACCTTATTTCATCCACAACTTGTGCTCCATGACCACAATCTTTTCAGCCATCTCATAGCGGCGCTATTTATATGATTATGTTACACACTTTCTCTGTTGAATGTATTCATTTAAAATATTACAAAAGAACGACCTTCCTGCCAATTGGGATTGTGTGGTTTGCGTCTACAGGCGCTCTTCTTTGTAATCCAAAGGTCGTGGGTTCGTTCTTCCTCTAGGCACAAAAATTTAATTTATTATGCTTATATTTTGAAGGTGCTTGTTCCGATCGTGTTTGTGACCCCCCTGATTTACCCGGAAGTAGTATCGTTTTTGATAATCAGATGAAAGGCCGTATTTTTCTTACTATTGTCGTCCTGAAATTTTGAGCCCTCAAATCCAATTTCATTTCCCAAAAAACGGCCGTTTTAAGTGTTAACCATCAAATATTAGCACAGTATGAATATGGGCGTTGCACTTTGCATTATCGCGTCTAGCCTCAAAACGCAAGTTTGTTTCCCCACGGTACTTGATTGGGTGTATGTGCATGCCACGTCGGATATTCTGGCCCGAAATCATGCTCCAGGACCATGACCAGTCTTATTATCCTCATAAGGCATCTATTCAATATTTTTCTCTTCAATCCACAACTCTGATGTTTTTTTATTATCCAATAAAATCATAAACTAAATTTCGAACCCACGACCTTTTAGATAACAAGAACGAGCGCCCACAGACCACGCCACGCAAATCCGAGCCGGCCTAGAATCGTTCTTTTGTACTACTTCAATATAACATTAACGGAAGAAAAGCGCCCACATAATAATGAATAGCGCCCCTATGAGACGAGTTGAAAATATATGCTTCCTTTGACCTTGGTCGGTAATTACATCGTAATAGCTGTTGTTTGATTGGAAGCTCTTGTAAACAAATACGTAATTCAGGTCGTACCAGCCAATCAAAATGGTAGTTTCACAGCATTTCGGCGGCATTATTTCCTCTGTTGTGATCACATGGTCGCTATGTACCATTGTGCAACTATGGAAAGTGATATTTAAGAGTAAAATTAGTGGTAGTAAAGGAAAGAAATCAGCAAGAAAACAATGTTTTAAAGAGGAATATATACAGCTCAAATGCTGAAATGGATTGGTAATGTGCGGTCCTTAGTGTGATAGCTGATTTTGCCACTGTATGATCGCTGGAGTTGATCGACAAAGTAGACTAACATCACGTGGGAGACAGGTAAGGTAACAACGAATCATCCCGCGAATCATACATTATTTTGCACAGCGGTCGGGCGTCATATTTGCGAAAAAGGTTGAAACTCACAAAACAAATACGGGACCTCAAATATGGATTTCTGAGTACTGAAAGGTAATTTTAAAAGTTGGCAGCTCTGCAGAGGGTGCTGCCGATGTTCTTAATGTAAATTATAATGGAACAAATGACCTCAAATAAACGCCCCCCTTTTGAAAAATGCAACGCCCCTGGGGCGTTCATTAGAGGATATACGGTAATTTGTTAAAAATATTCTTATATCATTCTTTTTTCATTTATTTAAATAACTGCACCCCTCTTGAAAACAAATGTTTCAATCCAAGGAACCAAAGTCATCGCACGGTGAGCGTCACGCTGCGTAAATTACATTTGCGTACCAACGCGACTTGCACGACGCAGTATAAACGCGCCGTTTTCGAGTGTCATATATTCGACTGCACCACGTAATTGCTGCACGCACTATCCATCTATTACCCAGTAATGGATGGGCAGAGCTTTGACCTAAACCAATCAGATTTCTTGTTTACATGATAAACCACTCCCACTGAATAAGAATTTTCAATAATTTATTTCAAAGTTTAACCACCTGTCATTTATATAGTAAGATGCAACAGTATTATCATTATTACTATTATCATCATCATTAGTATTAATATTACATTACAGTCTCAGTAATATTAATTTTTTGAAATGTTTTAACTCTTAAAAGAGTTATATGGTGCAGGGGACTTATTTCATCCACAACTTGTGCTCCAGGACCACATCTTTTCGACCATCTCATAGCGGCGCTATTTATGATTATGTTTACACTTTATTCTGTTAATGTATTCATTTAAAATATTACAAAAGAACGACCTTCTGCCAATTGGGATTGTGTGGTGTGCGTCTACAGGCGCTCTTCTTGTAATCCAAAGGTCGTGGGTTCAATTCTTCCTCTAGGCACAAAAATTTAATTTATTATGCTTATATTTTTGAAGGTGCATGTTCCGATCGTGTTTGTGACCCCCCTGATTTACCCGAAAGTAGTATCGATTTTGATATCAGATGAAAGGCCGTATTTTTCTTACTATTGTCGTCCTGAAATTTGAGCCCTCAAATCCATTTCATTCCCAAAAAAACGCCGTTTTAGTGGTTAACCATCAATATTAGCACAGTAGTGAATAGGGGCGTTGCACTATGCATTATCGCGTCTAGCATCAAAACCGCAAGTTTGTTTCCCACGGTACTTGATGGGGTGTATGTGCATGGCACGTCGGAGATTCTGGCCCGAAATCATGCTCCAGGGCATGACCAGTCTTATTATCTCATAAGGCAGCTATTCAATATTTTTCTCTTCAATCCACAACTCTGATGTTTTTTTATTATCCAATAAAATCATAAACTAAATTTTGTTCCTGGAGTGGGATTCGAACCCACGACCTTTAGATAACAAGACGAGTGCCCACAGACACACGCCACGCAATCCGAGCCGGCAGGAAGTCATTCTTTTGTAATACTTCAATATAAACATTAACGGAATAAAGCGCACACATAATAATGAATAGCGCCCCTATGAGACGAGTTGAAAATATATGCTCCTGGGGCATGATTTCGGGCCAAAATCTCCAAGAATCATGTGCATGTGCCAGGCTCTCATATCAAGTAGAGAACACAATACACATAAATTGGAACAAGCACCTTTAAGTAAGGTAGAGTGAGCAATTGCAACAAAAACATCAGAGTCAACAATTGAAATAGAAAATAGTGAATAGCTGCACTATGAGATATTTCAACTGATGTGGTCCTGGAATGCAAGTTGCAGACAAAATAAGTCCTTTGTGTTATATGGTTTGCTACCTTGTTTGGATGACACAATCAACATGGAGGACAGACGATTTAAACAATTTTCTACACTAACCTTTCCAAAATCCAATCTTTGCACTCTATCGGTGACAGTGTATTACTCAATTTTCAAAATAGAGGTGTAAGGGTTAACTTATCGCACGCCTGGGACAGAACTTTAAAAAGACTTCCTCGCAGAATGACGTCATCTACATCTTGTGACGTCATCTCTAATTAAAGCTTTGAGATCAAGATTCCACAACATCACAACCCAGCTGAAGGGTGATGGTATCACCCGCAACGTCGGTTGCTCCAAGTAAGTTTATTTCTCTGGTTGTTTGATTTAAATTACTATTTTGAACTATACTAACCCAGATGAATGAGAGTTTACATGATCATATTACTCAATTTGAATTTTAAATTTGCAAGATACATTGTAGGTCAAGTTGTTCTGATGAGCTCTCTCATAATGCACTTTTAAATGACCACTTTGAAATTCTATGTTCTTCAGGTTTCTTTCTTTAAGATCCTTACTTGGTTTTTTCTTTGGCACCTCCAAATTAGCCTCAGCCTTGACTCTGGATGAAAACTTGACTGGTGCAATGGTCCCCACCTTGCCCAGAATGGCAGGTTTACGGGTTAAGTCTGGTGGGCCCTCTGATGCATCTGGAATTACAGGCGACTCCACAGGTTGGTCTTCATTTAGGAGAGCTGATCTGTCTGTATCAGAAGCTGCTGTGGCGATGGTGGATGGACGCTTGGATGAAGCAACATTTGCCTGGAAAAGAACCCAGTTATGCAA